>VXBA01002577.1:58173-124984 GCA_013399895.1 Serilophus lunatus | reverse complement strand
CCTCACACCACCCAACTGGAAGAGTATTTAGAAAGGACATCATACAAGAGGAAGGAGTGTTTGGGGAATATGTTCTCTTTTAACTCACAGCAGGTAGCAGACTGATCATTATCTGTGTAGGTGATATGTGTCAGAAAAACACACATAAACAGTAATAATTGTCATTTAAGCCCTAATCTCAGTGTTTCAGGGATCATTGTGGCTTACTAGCTCTCAAAGATGCTCTTCAGAAGGAAGATGAGTGAACTGCCTGAAAAGCAGCCATACTCACAAAGATGATTTCAAATTTTCATCACAATTTTGTCTCCAGCTTACATTATAGACACATTACCTTCCTAGCTTTAGGCAATTTTATGTTAGAGCTGCTCTCTGTTACTCTGTGTTTTCAATGGGTGAAACACATCAGTAAATGCTGCTTAACCTCATTCTTCTACCTCCTGCTTCTTATGCTACACTTGCCTGGTGCAACCAAACTAATAATCAGAATCATAAACATGTTATTAATCTATATATCAAACACATGAATATAAATACACCACATGGATATTCACTGTTACTTAACATAACCAGGGAGCATGAAACAGATATGATATATTTCAAGATAGGAGGGTTTACACATATCTTGCAATTTTAAATACAGTATTCAAATGAAATTATTTCCCTTAAAAGACCTTTTTTTGTTGCTGATACTAACAGCAACTCATTCACCTCATATCCACTATCAAGTCTACAGGATCATAACATGATCAAAAACTGCCACTGAGGGGTTTTTTATAAACACAGTCTTATACCCATAAAAGGTTGTTCAGAGAATTGATAATCATGTTTGCATTCAAACGCATCAGCTCCCACCAGCTGAATAGTGATAAAGCTTTTTGGAATCTCGCATTGTCAGAATGTCTGGAGTGATCCTTGAAACCCAGAGGCCAATTGAGCTGTGACTGTCACCCACTCAGTGTATTAAAATGAAGCTATAAACAGAGCCATTTCTGGTTTTTACAGTTTCCCTAATATGGATAATTGCACAGAGTATTACTTCAGCTGCCAAGATGATATAACCACATAGAGCCGCAATTTCAAAGAATACATTTTGAGAGCTCAGTGTGGTGCACATTCCTTCTTATGCCATGCCTGTTCTCCTTTTCTCTATGTAAATATCTTCTAACGTCTCTTCCTTCCTTCTGCCCTTCGAACAGCGGACTTTGTAACGTGAAAGAAAGATAGTACTAAGCACAAACCTATTTTTCTGAAGCTAAAACAATCCACCTCAAACGGAACATCTGCAAACCTAACCCTGTCACTGGCATTCATCTTAGATAGTCTATGTATTTTGATTTCTCGCATTCCGAAAGAGTGCTTGCTTTTGTTTTGTTTTCCTGCTGATATCCCAGACACCGAAGCTTGTATGTGCAAATAGTAGTTGAGCTAGAGCAGAGAAGAAGCCTTATTCTTCTTGCCTTCCTGGGACAGTGAACATTCACAGCTGCATTTGTTGCACTTTCTTCCCTGTACAGGCCACTTTGGCTGCATAACACCAGGAATGAGATGCTTGGAAAGAAGAAATACGGAACAATGGGAGCACTTTCCCCTAAAGCAGCCTCCCAGCTATGTTGGCTGTAGGGTCTGTGATGCACAGCTTTCCAGTTCTGCACCTGCAAACTGCTGCTGCCCTTGGCAGAGGCAATTTTTCTTTCCACCACCTACAGCCATAGTGAATTTAAAGTGCATTTAATCTGGTTTATTTTTTTTCTTAGTCACTTATCTACAAGTGAATCTTTGCAGGTTAGAAGAGATTTCAAATCTGTTTACTTTTAGGAAGGAATCAGGATAAGTTATTGTTACTTTCTGCTTTGTTCTGAATTTTTCTTTCCTCAAGGGTTGGCATTGCATTGAGTATGTAGTTTATACTGTGCCATACATCTTTTCTACCTCCTCAGTGCCTTTTACCTGCATTCCAGAGATCAGCATCCACCTCATCCCTCGAGGAACCCTATAGCACTCCTTTGTGAAAACATTTGGATTTCAGTTTTATCATCTGAAAGAGGTCATTCCACCAGTTGTATCAAATGTAATCTTAGGTGAAGCCAACATAGTTACTATCAGAATAACTCTCAAAGGTTGGAAAACACATTCAAGAGGTTCTACCTTGTGCATATGCCCAGGTAATAATTTAGGCAGGTCTAGATAAAACTGTATTTTTGGAACTCACGTGGACTTAGAGCAGTATCCTCAGGAGCTGACCCTCCTCTCTCATTCTTAATGACCACAGAAGATTTGTGCATGTTTATGGCATCATATGGCTAGTACATCATATTAAGACAGGCCAATAAATCATATATGACTCTAGACACATTTCTGTGCAAGAGCATCCGTACAGAATTGCTGGATCATCTTTATCCACTCCCAACACACTCTGCTTTGGCTGACACTTGACTCGGGCAATTTTAACTGAAAGAGGCAACAGCATGGCGGGGGGACACCTTTGTCGTTGGTGTTTTGCTGTGGAATTACTACTGGGAACAAGACAGGGCAAGCTGCTGCTCCCTGGCCGCACTCTTGAACCTAGCCTTTTCTCAGGAGCTGCTGGATCCCTCCAGGAAGGTGTCCTGAAGGGGGAGCAAACACTGCCACCAAGATTTCTAATCACTCCCTTCTAACAGGGAGGGACAGATCAGCACGGGCGGAGGTTTGTCTGGGCACAGCTCCAGCATCTGCCATCATGCACTTAAGGCAAAAATCTTTTGCTGGAGGTCCTTACTGGAGTTTTTTGTTTCTGCTGAATTCCAGCCAGCGAGTGGAAATTCTCACTAAGTGGTGGGAGGAAAATAAGTGGAAAGACATTGAAAACAGAAAGGATAAAGAACAGAATAAATTGAGTGGCAACCAGCATATGTAGAACCAAAATTGTGAGAGTAATCATCCACTCCTGGAACGTAACAGGATTTATTTTAAACTCCAACTGCCTGTTAATAAAAGGCAGGTAGAAAGCAGAATAGTATTCTCCGAAGTATCAATTAGCGAGAAGTGGAAGGTGCAGGCCCAGCCAGGTGAAAAATTGTCTGTAATTTTTTGGTGTATGACACTGGTGTTTCTTTTTAGGAAATAAATCCATTCTGCAGAGAACAAGGAATAATCTTCAGGATTTAAGAGGGAGCTGGAGGCCCACAATAATGCCAGCAGATTTGTTTGCATTTAGAAGGACTATTCCTCAGTAATGTTTTATTCCAAATTTTATGTCAGGAGGAAAATGATGTATTAATCAGCTGATTTCAAGATCTAATAGTTTTTCTGTTAGAGTTCCCTCACAAAATGAAAATACTCCACATTTAGACACACTAGCTCTCCATACTACAAAGATTTTCCAAATCCTACGGTATCTCTCAGATAAGGAAATGCTTCTGCTCTCATTTGCCATTTATCATGAGGGAACCACATCATGAGATCTGAGAAAGTAGTAGCCTGCTTTTCCACATTTACACTTTCAAAGGGAGGCTAATTTTGTTTTTACCTTGAGGCTTCTAAAACTGCAAAAGGTGTTTTTATTCAAAAGTATACTGTCATGTACCAGGGGTCCTCCTTTTCTGTGTCCTTCTAGTTTTTATTCTTTTGGCTAAGAACTGTGGAGTCACAAGCCTTGCTTGTGTGAAGTATATGGATAAATCCCATCACACACACTATACTTAAGGAATTGAGTTTGGCGTGGCAGAGATTAAACATGTAAGGAAGGAAAAGCTGCTAGTTTAAGAATTGAACTCTTCCTCTCCCTGGGTATCTAATTGATTGTGTGGAAGCTGTCCACACGGAGCACTGTACGCTGCTGGAAGCTGCTGATCCTCCCTCCAAGCTGGCTCGACTCAGCGGGTGTTCACACATCCTTCCAGTGCCCTGACAACTGGCTTAACGCTTACGGGATGAACTGTCTTCCCGATACACTTCCTCAATCCAAATCCTAACGTGTAGTAAATTAGGTGTCAACGTGTTTGTCTGGACATTTTTAAAGAGAGTAAAATGGTGATTTACTACAGAATAGTTAAATTGGTGCTTAGGTCGGATGAAAAGTAGCACATAGCTCAGTAACTTAATTCCACAGCAAGGAGCAGCAGGAAATGCATTGCTGTATGCAGTGTCTTCCCAGAACCATAAACAGAATATTCAATAAGCACAGGTAGGAAAACTGGTGCTTTAAATAGTACTGCCTTACAAAAATACAATGCTGCTTCATCACACAGGTGTATAGCATTTTCTACCTGTTAAACATTTTTAGAGGCAGCAAGAATTATCACAGGGCATAAATGAAAGATGTACTTGCATTTGAGTGTCTTAAAATATATGTCTATGATTCTTGTCTAGAATGGCTGGGAACATTGAGTGATGGTGTATCAGTGAAGACAAAACTCTACCTTAAACTCCTGTTTGATGATTGACTAGCAAAAGAAATTCATAGAAATGTTACGTATAAATAACATGCTATATTTATATAATTTAAAATGCTGCCGGAATGCAAGAACAATGATCAGACAATAAATGGTTTATAGAAAGGGAAATACATTTAAAGCGAGAAAAGGATGAAGATTAGGAGATTCGTTGCTGGGATGACGTGCATTCAATTCTGTTTTTAATCTTTGTAATTCAGTGGAAGCATCCTTTTAAATAAAAAGAACACTATTTTGAAGGAATTGCAAGGGAGATTCTTTTGATTCTTCAGCATTAAAAGAGACAAGGGAGAAGGCTATCTGTAATTTAGTATTTCCATGGTAGAAGAAGGAGAGGGTCAGGATCCCGGACTTTTTTCCAGGACTGGCTATATTTAACTAAAATATATATAACTAATATAAGTTTTTATTATGGAAATGAAAAATCATAGTGAAAACATATTTCTCTTTTTAGAGAATAGATTAGAAAAGGAAAAATTACTGTTACTGGTTGCCCTCATTTTAGATTTGAAGCAGACTGTGATAGAAACTACATTGTAAAATAAATTATTCCTTTTTAATTACTTGCAATAGAAGTTATACCTTTATCTATAAAATCAAAGTAACTGATAAGAAGAATGTTGACTCATTTAATGGCTAAACACATTTACACTTTCAATTCATAAAACACAGAAGAGGACTTGATCATCTTTTACTACAGCAGAGGAGTCTGAGAAGCCCCGACGTGCTGGCAGATTGCATTCAGCAACATGCTGCTTCTCCTGGGAAAAAAACTGGTTCTTATTTTGAAAGATTCAGGTACTGCTCAAATATGAGTATCTATAGAATGCTCATTAGGGACAATAAAAATCATTCTCAATGACTGCAGTGTTATTAGGTGCCATCAGAACTTTGATTAATTTTTATTCTTGTTTGGGAATTTGCCCTCTCAAAGAGATTCTGCAGTAAGGGCTAACTTGTCTTTTGGGTTTATGCTCTCATTTTGAGCAAAAGAGGATTTTTTACACAGGGCTGTCTGCAACTTGTTTTTGTTCAAGCTCCTATTCTGTACTAAAGCACTAAGACCACAAAAACAAAGATAGCATCCTGGTTGGATCCAGGGAGACATCTAAATTCATACCTAGGCTCTAACAGCCTCCAGGAGCTGAATTATAAAAGAGGCTGAAAACATGATGAAGGCAGAGGGATAATTCATAGGTGTGGTTTTCAGCCCCCATCAAGCCCCTCTATAAAACTGCAGAGCAATTTCAGAGCAACTATTATTTGGTGAAGAAAGAGGCCAGGAAGAAATGGCATCTGTCAGGATGTGCTTTCTCCCATCACCTGAGTGTTTCTCATTAGCCTGGCACCTATGGATGATATTGGGAAAAGACATCTAA
This sequence comes from Serilophus lunatus, assembly GCA_013399895.1. NCBI lineage: Eukaryota > Metazoa > Chordata > Aves > Passeriformes > Eurylaimidae > Serilophus > Serilophus lunatus. The sequence goes on along the minus strand of VXBA01002577.1, from coordinate 119,172 downwards.
CAGGCTGTAGAAAATGGGAGAGGAAGAATGTATAAAAAACTGCTGATATGTGGGGAATCTGTTAGCTTTTGGACGAACACCTGAAATAAAAGGGAGTAAGAACAAATGCTACCTTAATGCTACGCTGCCCTACAGGGCAGATTTTCAGCAGGACCAACCGTAACTCAGTCTTTATTCCTCTCTTTGCACAATCACATTCATTACTAAATTATTAATGCTGTATTATGGTTTTTGTGTCAAATATTCAATCTATATGCCTACTGCATGAAGTGAAAATGCTTAAGATTTTCATTGTAATACTGAAGAAATTAGCTTACTTTTTATTTTAAAGTAATTTTTAAAGAAAAAAAAAAAAAAAAAAAGAGTACATAGAAATTTTCAGAAAAAATATGCCATTTTGGCTACTCTCTCTCTTTCCTCTTTCCCTAGTTCCTATCCTACTGGGCTTACTTAGACTTACCATTAATGAATAAATGCAAGCATATAGAAATACTAATACAGCAACAATTTAATAGATCATCTCTGCAAGGGGTAGTTAAAGTAAGACAATGTTTGTCAAACTCAGTATCAAATAATAAAACAGGAACAGTGCTTGTTTAAGTAGATTGAAGTATTGGTTAAAAACTCTGTGTATTATTTAATGTATTGATTTATCTATAAGTGAAGAAGAATATTTATGTCTTGGCAGAATGTATTTTTAATTTCAATCTCTTTGGCACATAAATGAGTTATGAGAGCCAGAGTTGTGAAACAGGTAAGGATAAAGGAACAGAGTTAATAAAGGCTTTGGCTACTAAAATAAATTTACATGGGGGTACTCGAATGTCCTGGTTATATCCAGGATGTCCTGGTTACACTCAGGACAGGGTCAATTTTTTTCAGTAGTCAGGAGGTGGCATGGCTGAGATATGGAGGTTATTTTATACCACCTCACATTGTCAGCAGCAGAGGAAAGGGATTCTCTTCCAGGGAGAAGGGGTTCCTTCTGGTCCAGCAAGTATGGCAGACACAGTGGTTGGAATGGATGCACTGGTCCTGAGCCAGAGAGAGTGATGGGGGCAGCATGGCTGTAGTTGGGTCTTGAGCTCTGTGAGCACTCTGCAGTGCAGGATTTGTTGGGGATTTTTTGTATGTGAATCAGTCTTCTGTACATTTTTTCCATTAATATTGTTGCTGCTACTGTTGGTTTTCTTATCTTGTAAATTGCTCTTATCTAGTCCCATGATCTTTGCCTTTTGTTCCTGCAATTGGAGTGGAAAGGGGAAGTAGCACATGGAGAATACCATTTCTAAACCACAACAATGAAATTTAAATATGTGCATTCAAATTAATCAAGAAGGGAAGGAAGAAGGGGAAAAAGGGAATACTCCATCAGAAAGGGAGATTTACCAAGGTCATAAACAACTACTGTGTATTTGATATACATCACATCTGAACTTAGTGACATTGCTCCTCTAGGTACATAAAGTTTTCTTATTAACTAAATGAGTAAGTCAGTAGTGGTCTGTGGGGGCTTTGGCTGGGGTAGAGTTAATTTTCTTCCCAGTGGCTGGTATAGGGCTGTGTTTTGGATTTGTGCTGAGCACAGGGTTGACAATATAGACATATTTTTGTTATTGTTGAGCATGGTTTACACAGGGCCAAGGCCTTTCTGCTTTTCACACTGCCATGCTGGCTAAGATGTTGGGGGTGCATGGGAGGCTGGGAGGAGACACAGCTGGGACAAATGACCCCAGGTGACCAAAGGGATATTCCAGACTGTAGGACATCATGCTCAGCATATAAAGTCGGGGGAAGAAGGAGGAGGACATTCAAAGTGATGGTATTTACATACCCAAGTAAACATTATGTGTGATGGGGCCCTGCTGTCCCGGAGATGGTTGAACACCAACCTGATGGCTGAACACCACAGGAAGCAGTGAGTGAATTCCTTGCTTTGCTTTGCTTGTGTGTGCAGCTTTTGCTTTCCCTATTAAACTGTCTATATCTCAACTTATGTGTTTTCCAGCTTTTACCCTTCTGATTCTCTCCCTTATTCTACTGGTGGGGGAGTGAATGAGTGGCTGCATGGGGCTTGGTTGCTGGTTGGGGATAAATGACATGGTCAGATTTGTAATTTGAGCTGCAATTTTTAAGCAATTTTTACTGAAAGGTTAAAATAACATTTTAACAGACATTTTTGGACACATAGTGATATCTTCTGGAAATTTTTCACAACTCAAAATCTGGACACATATTTAATCAAATATATTATCAAATACTTGGTATTTCCTTTACTTCTGCTTAAACAGCAGAATCTGCCTATTTGGTGATATTTTGATTACAGGAAGTCAAGTGCCTACAGTGGAAGAAATTAGCTGTAGTCTTTCTATTAGGACTTTATCATACTTTTTTTTTTCTATAAGGACATAGAAGTGAATATAAATATGTAGCTATAAAGTGCATGACATATGTTTATTTTGTGTATTTTAAAATTGTGACCTACACCTTGAAAGCTTCTTTTGGAACAGGCTTAGATTTTAAATTAGACAGTGTGCCCAAGGACACCAGGTAGGAAACATAAATATTGTCAAGATCCTTCCAAGGGTTTGTATTTGGTATGACTTACAAGGTGTAAGCCTTTGTTTCATTTCCTTTCCTGAGGTTAAAAGTGGCATTGTTAGATGTAGGTTGTCTCATGGATGAACAAAATGTATAATAAGCCTTTTGCCATTTCTAATAACTGATGGTTGTCTGAACACAACCAGTTCAGTCAGTCCCTTCACAAACTTATGATCATAGGTTATAGAAGTAAGAAATTTCCTAACTAAAAGACTGAGAAACAAATGGACAAACAAGTCCGTTTCAGATGATCCCCTTCTGAAGCTATGTTTTTTCTCATTTTCCCAGCCTGTTTTTATGAAAAGGCCATATTTGGCAAGTTCTTTGATATTTTTTCAGATTCATATTACTGAGTGCCGAGGTTTTCTGGAGTTCAGCAGTTCCTATGGTGTCTTTTCTAACATTGGGGAAGCAGGGGCAGATGTCTAATGTCCTCTGGCAAAAAAACTCAAAACAAAACAACAAAACTTTCCAATTGTCAGATGCAAAGACCTTATTCAGATAAAATAGTTGTTTCTAAATTTCATAAAAGTTAAGACCATGAGGAATCATTATTTCTCTTAAGCTATCCTTCAAAGCTCATACCTTGACAAAGTTTTTCTCAGGTTTTAATACGAAAGATTCTATATCCTAAAGATCACAACAGGAAATAATGTTAGCGAAGAAATTCATTCAGTAGTGATGTCACTCAGGTATTTATAGCTATGTTGATAGTGATTTCTGTTGATTATTTAAATCTATTCTATTAATTTCTTGTTAAATCTTTGATTATTATTAGTTAAATATGGGACTAACTTTTTCTGAAAACTGCTCTGTAAACACTGAAGTGCCTTGGAAAAATCCCAGTATAATATACCAGTTACTGCTCAGGTCGGTAATGCCATTAAAGCTAAAAGAAAACCCCCCTATCCTCTTTGAAGCTCAACTGATGGGCATACCTACACTTGTAATCTGCAACCCATCATGATTTTCACCTGTGACCAAAGATAAGCCTGACCAATCTGTTGTTTCTGGTTATTCTTTCAATTCTTTTAGAATATTTGAAGGTTAGTAATCCTAAACCAACTCTAAATTTCCCCAGTTTTCTGAGGACTGTTAGATATTAACATGAAAGAATCAAACAGATCTTTTGCCATTTTCTTCATGACGTTTGACTGTTACTGTCTCTGGCATAGTTTGTTCAAAAATACTTAGTTTTTTAAGCGACTCTTATCCACTCTCACAGCAGCTGGCAACATGTTTATTCCACTGAATGTATGCAATTAATACACCTTCACTTACCATACTTGTGGATCTAGTTTTTCCAGCTTTAGAGATTTCTGCAGTTTGAACAACCATGGTAAACATTGCTTAGCAAGCAGCTTGTCTTCAAAGAGAAACATGAGGTTTTATCTCCAACACAGTTCCTGTGTTCACAAGGTACCTTGGCTGCCTTCAAGGTTTTCTTTCACCTTACATGCTAAATTGGATATTTTAAAGTGAAGCTAAAACCTTCCTTGTACTTGACTTTTTTGAAATGCTGCAGGGCAAGATGGTAAATTGAAACAGCTGCCAGAGGACAACTAGGAAAATACTGTAGATATGATTTTGATAAATATAGATACACAGTCATAAACAAAAAAATAATGACAGCAAACCATGGACAGCAGTCATTAACATGCTCACTTAAGTTTTACTGTGACTGTTTATTTAGGGAACTAGAGTAATGAGAATCACAGTACATTGTATTGCTTTGCAGTAATAGACTACTTTGGGATCATTTTATGTTCCTGTAAAAGTAAATGTCTGTAAATGACAATCTAGGATGACAGACAGCAGAAGTGAGCATTAGCATGACAACAGACTCTATACATCTTGTTGCTTATAAATTGATGGTGTTAAATTTATCTCAGTTCATAGTGGGGTCAAGAACACAAGTAGGCATAATAAAATTCCTAAATGCAAAAATCAGACTTGATAATACCCTAATGCATATGAATCCATTTATCTGTTTGGTGTGAATCTGCATATTTCTGGTCATTCATGCGAAGCAAAGACAAAGGTTCATTTTTATGGCCAAATACATACTAAACTTTACTAAAACCACTTTGAAGCACTCTACTCTCTATGAGTACTAATATTTTATATTTCCCAGAAGGACCAAAGCCATATATGCCAAGAAACCAATAATATTTTAGACTTCCAAATTTTAAATCATGGCAGTTGTACTACATTCAGGCATAGAAAACCACACTAACTTACAAATAGATAAGTAAAGCCATTCCAGCCATGTCAGATGTCGTTTGACATTAAGTGAAAGAGCAGATCAGTCTCATTTTTAGTGATGTAATATTACCTTCTCTGGTTTGTTTCCAGACATCCATTTTCATTTATCTCTATTAATTATGCCAAGCATAATCTTTTTCACCATCTGTATATAGACTTTCATATATACTTATGGTATTATTTCTGTCACCATAAATAGCAGTTGTGATCATACCTAGTAACACACAGTATAATTGGCTTTGACTAGGGTTGTTTTCATAATGAGTAATGAGTCTTAGTGTTTAGTTAGAAATATTATGTTAATTTTAACTAAAGTTTCTCATACACAATTGGTCACTAAAACATTCAACTAAAAATCGGTTCTTCAACTCAGAATAACTGATATCCTAAGAAAAATAGATTTGTCCCTAGATGTAGAGCGGATGGCACCAGCAATTACCTGTCTCACACCCGTTCTATTTCATGCTGAGCAACAAGAGGGAAAAAAATCAATAGACCCTTACAGATATTGCACACATGAAAAAATGCAGTGGCAAATACGAGTCCGAAAAAGGAGAGCCTCACTCTGTGTCAAAAATTTAAGGATCAAATGCATCCTAAATTATGTTCAGCACTAGTTATCCTGAAACTTTGCAAAGGATTATTATGTGTTTTTTCTGTATTTTGTCCTTCAGGATTTATTAAAGGAGCAACCCTACTTCTGTGTGAACACTACAAACATACAGCTGCCTCTGCTGTCCCTTGCCAGACCCAAAAGCTGGAAGATTTAGGGAAATCTCCTAGAATAAGTTCAACTCCTTTCAATTCTTTATTTAAGTTGTTGCATTATTCAGAGAGAGAAACTGAATTTTCCCTACTGGTAGATATCCAGTAAGCATTTTTTTGACTTTTTAAGCAGTTGTGTTTACCATCAGAACCTCTTGCTCTTGTGTCTGTGTAACTGTTTCTCTTTGCAGTCATTCTGCTATGCTTTAGAGGATCTGGCAGGATGAAAAAATATTCCCTTTATGTTTCAGGCACTGAGCACCCTCCTTGCCTACTCTTTGGAGTTGAATTTCAAATTTTAGGATTTCAACATAAAAAGGAAACCAAACAGGTGGTCTGTTAGCATAGACCTCCTTCATGTTCAAGGTTGAATGAAAAAATAATATGCTTGTTCTGGTTATTTTGCATGTAGAAAGGTGACTGGACATATAAAATAACCACAACTGACAGATTAATTATTGATTACAGTGCAGCCTTCAACTAAATGCAAAATTAAACATTTATTCTGATCAATAAATGATGTGACAGTTGTGGCTATTCCCTATGTCAAGTTGGATTTCCATATACCTGTGTCCCGATTAGGTTTCCTGAGTTCAGAGCTGTGGAGAGACATACTGGTACCTAGGACAAGAGTTCAATTTGTCTGTCTTGCTGTTCCTCTTTGTCTTCAACAGTATTTCACCGTGGGTCCTTTCCAGGGCAGCATCTCACTGCTGGGCTCAGAGGAAACCCAGGGGAGCTCAAGGGAGCAGATTGCCTGGGGATGCCCAGAGTATACCTCTGTAAGTGTAGAGTATCCTTCTTGCATCATGGACAGGGGCTTTCAAGGTGTCTCCTCATTGCCTCCTGCCTTTAGAGGAGTTCAATTTCTTTAGAGAGTGTATGTCATGGACAAAGAGAAGACCTGGTTTTGAGTTATTATTTCTTCCCTCACTTTCCCCACCTAATTCTCTTCCTCTGAAGAAAGTTTATAATTTTTGTCTCATGTTTCTTATGGTTCTTCTTCAGTTTTTGTCTAGCTGTACCTTTCCGTTTGATCAGGGTGGTGTTACGGGACATTAGTCCTAGCTTAAGACAATTGAAAGAAAAGAGAGATACTTATTTTCCTCAAGAAACCAGATAAAGTGAGAGAATCTGCTTCTCTTTAGAAGTGCCACAATCCAACACACTGCCCATGAATTTACAGTTGACTATTGTGTTCATACTGTCTACATGAGGAAAGAAATCTGAGGGCAGAAAACTTTGCAAAAGTGGGCTTTGGATCTGGTTTCAGTTGCAAAATAAGAGTAAGTTTTGAAAAATGTAATTTCTTTTGTACAATGTGTGGCATACTCGCATGGGGGAAAAAATATTTTTGTATGATAAATACTCCACTGCTTTTGAATTTTACTATGAAGATGATTTATAGGGTTCTAGGTGTTTTGCACCTGCCTACAGGAATGAAATACATATGATTTATGCATCTGGAAGGAGGAAAAAAAGGAAGGAGAAGGCAACTGTCTGATCCTTCCCTACCATGACAGCATATCATTCTGAGAGAAGTAACTGTTTGAGGTTAATTTAGATCACATCAATCTGTATTACTTGACCTTTTCAGAATAAACAGAACCAAAAAGTGACTACACAAAAAAGTCAATCTTAAAGCCAATTACACTAATAATATTTGATGTGTAAATGGGTGTTTATTATTTAAAAAAAAATAAAATTGCTGCAATAAAGCTGAGGGGCATTTAAAGACAGGAGATGTCTAATTGTAGCATATCCAGTAATGAAATCACAGTCAGCCTAGTAGCTGATTAAGGTTAATTTGAATCACATCAATGTGGATTAACTTGGCCTTTGCAGAATGAACAACACCTTTGTGCCAACATGATCAATTAGTCCCCTTAACTTCATACGTCTATTTGGAAAGGTTAGATTTATTAGTTATCAAGATAACCACTTGGAGATTAAAATCTCAGTCCTGTGTGCTTTTTTCCCCCACAGTGTACCTTAAGGAAGGAAAAAAAAATAAAATATGAAACTTTTTAAATCTTGGTGTGGTTTGCTCTTTTATCTAATAAGCTTAAAAAGCTGTATTTATCCTAACATTAGGTAAAAGGCTGGAGACTGAACATATAATGGGATTGTATAGAAAGCACTGACTGTGCTTACATTCCTGTACCACTGTTTCACCTACCTATTCTAAATGCATTGCTACTGTAAATTCTTTTTGAGTAGAAAGAAGCTTGCCGTGTCAAATCTGTGGTTTGCCTTTATCCTTCTACTTCCCCCCATCTAATGTGTGGGGGTAAAAACAGATGAATAATAAGTGTGCTGGTTTCAGCCAGGAAAAAGTTAATTCTCTTCCCAGTGGCTGGTATGGGGCTGTGTTTTGGATTTGTGCTGAACACAGGATTGATCATATAGAGATGTTTTTGTTATTGCTGAGCTGAGCCTACACAGAGCCAAGGCCTTTTCTGTTTTTCACACTGCTAGGCTGGCAGGGAGGTTGGGGGTGCATGGGAGCCTGGGAGGAGACACAGCTGGGACAAGTGACCCCAACAGACCAAAGGCATATTTCAGAAGACAGGACATCCTGCTCAGCATATAAAGTGGGGGGAAGGAGGAGGAAGGGAGAGGACATTAAGAGCAATTGCATTTGTCTTCCTAAGTAATTATTATGAATGATGGGGCCCTTCTTTCTTGAAGATGGCTCAACATCTGCCTGGTCATGGGAAGCAGTGAATGAATTCCTTGTTTTGTCTTACTTGTGTGCATGGGTTTTGCTTTCCCTATTAAACCATCTTTACCTCAAGCCACAAGTTTTCCAGCTTTTACCTTTCTGATTCTCTCCCTTATCTTGCTGGTGGGGGAGCAGGTGAGCAGCTGTGTGGGGCTTGGGTGCTGGCTGGGATTAACCCACGATGCTGTGTTCATGTATGAATGCTGGTAAAGTCAGAACCATCCCAGTGGCAACCCCAGTCGTCTACCATCAGGTACTGCTATTGACATTTCCTACAAGGAAGCTGGAGGGCCAAATTGTTTCACGTCATCCTCTGCTGATTCCCCATCCATAAAACAGACCATTATGTCTTTTTATGTTTAATGAAATTCTCTGAAAGGATGTTGAATAGTTTACAGATGATATTTCCATTTCAGATGGTGGGACTAAGGTGTTATTTTATCCACTTTCTCTATATTGATACCCAGTTTTGACCTGCTAATAATAAATATTCCAAAAGCCCTGGGATCACAGGCTCACTGACAAACATTTCTTGCCCCACATATAGTAAGTAATTAAAAACAGTATCCGCCTGACTGACTGTAAGGAATGTCAGTAGTTACAGTGATGAGAGGTTCAGCAAACATATCTGAGACTTGACAGCTTATGGTGGATTGAAGGTCTTGCAAGAATATTGTATTTCTACTTTGTGAAAGGCAGCTTAGTATTGGGGCAGTACTTCCTAATTGCAGCTGCAACTCTTTTCAAGCCATGTCCTGTTGTACAACAGCACACTGTAGCACCAATGCTGTACATCTCCCACATAACAAAAAGGATGATGGTGTGAGACCTCAGCAGCCCTGTGAGTGATTAGAGAAACTGCAATGGTTTACTCATGCAGGTTAGTGCAACCTTGGTTTTTCATGGAAAGAGGTTTGTTATAACAAAAGGAACAGAGAAGATAAATATTTTGGACCCTGTAAGATTTATGACAAATTACTATTGATGAGCAAACTGTCTGATAGAAGGCAATAGGAAGCTGAGGCCTGGGATACGAATATGGAAAATTACACACTCTAGCTTAAAGCTTGGAGAAACAAGATATGCAGAAGGAAGTGATAGCTGCAGCTAAATTATGCTAATTCATTTAGCAGTCATCTCGCATAGAAGAATATTCTTTTGAAGAGAAGATTTTTGAAGGGGTATCCTAGTCATCTGTATTCCTTGCACAGTAGAAGGTGTGAGATGGTAAATGTGGCAGGACATTGGACATCTCTTCCTATTTATAGTCATGTGAACTATAGGTCTCGTGCATTCTCGCACCCATTTTCAATCTTAAAATAATCTTCTTGTAATGGAAGCCATCGCTTACATGGAAATACAAAAGAAATTATTGATTTTATTTGTTCTGATTTGTTGTGAATATTCCTTCATCTGTTTTTAAATTCTATCTATTATTTCAGTTGTTTCTAGAGGACAAATATGAAGCTGGAATCCTGACCTACTGGATAGATGTGCACATTTAGCCCAAGGAGACCGTTCATTACTCCATAGATGTTTGCTCTTCACCCTGTCTCCCTTCCCAGACATCTGTTCTACTTCTCTCAGGCGGAAATCAGGCAAAGAGTGGGTATCACTTGTGTCACCAGCTCTCTTCCTACCAGCTGCAAGTGCTTTTCAGACTACCAGTTGCTTGTGGAATAGGTTGTGGGGACTGCCAGCAATGAAGCAGCAGCAGTGGCAGCATTTCCTGTGCATGGGCAGTCACTGCAGCTTTTGCAGAATATTTTGTCGTCCGGACAGTGCTGTCAGTTCTCACTGTGTCTGGAGCAGTCTGAACTGGAGAGGTGACTTGTTACCTTCATGACACTTACAGAAAAAGAAGTCTACCACTCTACATCAAAGAAGAGTATGCTTCTTCAGAATAAATATAACAGAAGTCACTCATAAAAATACACAGAGCTGTCTTAGAGCTTGTATTATCCACGACTTCATGCAGATTCTGCACATTAAGGCTTGTATCTAAACTAATTTTGTTTCTTGTTTTAATTTTTTGAATGACGTTGAAAATACACTAATTCATTCTTAAACGAATTTTAGTGTCATCCCTTTGATGATGGATAAACTTCAGCATAAAGAATGGCCTACAAATGAACTCTGTTGGGTTTGCCTTGTAAAGAAGCTTTGCTTTGTAAATTCTACTTTTGCCTGCATTATTGCCTCAGTTATTACAGTGATTTCCTGGAAGAAACAAGTTCATTCAGCACCACCTCTAATTTGTTGATGGTGTCTGACTAAATTCTTGAGGAAAAAAATTTGGAATAAATTATTATTTTTTTCTTCTCTCTGTAATTCACTTTGCTATTTTTGCAAATTGCAAATTGCAGATTGCTCTTTGGGCACAAACGTAAGGAGTCAACAAATGCCTTAAACCTTAGGGGTGTCAAATGGAAAACTGCAAAATCAGACAAACATTATTCACTCATGCTTGACAGTACTTGATATATGAACCTAACTAAACAAATAGCTCTTTTCAAGCCCACCAGAAAGACAAGGTGGAAGAACAAAAGCCAGGCACTGAGAAGAAAGGAAAAGACACTCAGAAGTAAACTCACAGAAACAGTGCAAAAAATCCTGCACTTGAAGGAAGTTGATGTAAATTGATTTCAAACACGTAATCAAAACATTATTTTCTTGTTTTATAAGTTTTCTATTTTTGCAGATTTATTTACGTATAATACATGCCTAACATATAATGGGACTACAGATAGTCCAACACAGTTCCACATGTTCATATGCAGAGATGTAAAATGTCATTCATATTTGAAGGATATATTCCTTTCATCAATGTAACAATATTTAGCAAAAAAATTTGCATATTTTGTGATAGTTTTCATAGAAGTCTTTGACCCCTTTTCCTCTCTTTCCTATCAATTTTAATTCTGTAAGAAATCTAAGTTAACAAAAGGAAGATTAGTGTGAACAACTCTGAGATTTCCAATTCTTTATGTGTTACACTGGTTAGGCTGTATTATTAAATGAAACAAGCAATGGCTGATAAATAAAATACCTTGAAGTCTTTTTAACTCCTTCGCACATCAAATTGCTACTTAGCAAAAGAACCAACAAACCAACCAAAACCAAAACAAATCCTACAGTTTGCCCTCATAATGGACTCAGAATTTTACAAAGTTTTAGCCTTAAAATTGTTTTTTTTATATTACTATGATTTTTTTCTTTTTAAAGTTTCTAGAAAAACAAAGCAATTATTCAAAAGAGTAAAGAGTGAGGTTACTGTGGGTGAATGCTCACAACCACTGTCAATGATAAAAGTTAGACCAGGCTGCTTCAATCCGGTATCAAAGTTTAGACAGAGACTAGAAGCAGAATAGAAACCCCCTTGTCTTGCCCCATCCCACATGTGCTCTGCTCTGCTCATCTGACTCTGAGCATTTGGGTGATTAGCTCCTATCTTCAGATGGGTGTGTACAAAATAAGATAAGTTGTCATAAAAATGGGGAGAAAATGTAAGAGGTCCAAAATCACAAGTAAAAAAATTGTGGCACCCTAATAAGGTTGCATGGATGCTCTAGTACTCAGTGCTCATCTGGAATATGGTGCTAGGATCCCTGCACTCCTGACATGGACATGCTCCAGCCACTGCTGCTCTCCTGCTGCCACTTCCCCTTTGTTGACTCCAAAGCAGCTGCCAGGTGTTTTGGACTAAATCATCTGTTGCTTCCTCAAGATTTTTCTGTCTTTTTCCAGGCTGATATGATGTTGTCTGACTTGCATTTAGTGAGTAAAAGCATTTTTTTGTTCAGAAATTCGCACAGTGTGTAACCCAACAAGACCTTAACTCACAGTCAGGACTGAAGTGCCCCAGTGCACAAAGCTAGGCTCCCTCTCCTGCGTTGGAAGGTGCTCTTAAGGAACTTTGACTTACAGCCATCCTCCTCTGCCATTCTTGCAGAACAAATTATTTCCAACACTGGTGTCATCATACTTGAGGCAGTGAACACGCATATCATATTTCATATGCACGTATATTGATATATATGGCTGAAGAGTTATAAGCAGATACTATTGATAAGAAATAAAGCCTCAGGGTGTAGGTAGAAGACAACTGTCCCACCAAAATGTTTTTTTCCATATGATATTATAATCCTCAGTTAGTTAGTTTACCCCTTAGATTTTTCTGCCTGACAAATGGAGCAACACCTAACAGCCACTACTAATACAATTTGGCAACTTTACTTATGGTCCTTGGAGATGGTGTCTTTCAGTCACTCTGTACTCCCTAAGACCCACATAGGCCTTCTTCCTCTTCACTAGTTGAATCACAATTTTACAGTGCTGATGGACTCGAGGAAAAGGGAAACATATATCTATATTTGCTTTTGAGTCTCACAGTTTTCTGAATACAGAAGAAGCCCATGGCAATTTATGCCCTGCTGAAATATAATTATCTTAACTGATATATGGGGATTACCATAATATCTCCTATTAAGTTGATGTGATTTTCCTCCCATTTCCATAGATAAAAAATGGTAATGCATTATTGCCAGTGACATTGCAGGCACTGAATTTAGCTATGGAAATAAAAATCTAGCTGTATACATAAATAATGTTAAGATTATTACTGTTATATGACGTTGATCAAAGTATTCAGTCTTTGTGGTCCAAGGTTATGGTGAACATACTGAACCTTCCAGAAATCTATTTTAAAGATGCTCCTAGTTGAAAATACCTTAACTAGCTCTTCCGAATTCATAAGTTAGCAGACATTAACAGTTCTAAGACAGCCAACAATGCAATGAATCAAAACACAGACAGCAAATACTATACAGTGTCCCTCCAGTTTTTTAATTCATGCAGGGTGACAAATATACTACATTAGGTTGGTGCTTAATCATTGTTCATTTTCTTCTATTCTTTACCACATAACAAAATTCATTACATGATAAATTTGTTACCACTTTTCTGTCTGGTTGCTGTAAAAATCTTTCTACAGCACAAGAACAATACCAGGAACAATATTTGATTTAATTACAGTCTTTTTCAACACACAAAGCTGTGACTCTTTTTCTTCTCAAATTGTCAACTACTAATTGTTTGTCTCTGCAACTATGTTACAGTTTCATTTCTGCTCTCCTCTTCCATTGCCTTTACTTATGCTTGCAAAACTATCTCATCCAGTCTCAGTCCAGTCTCTTCAGCTGAATTTCACTTTGCTTCTTTGTTTATCGGTGGATGAAGATTATAGCCAAAAGAGAGAAAGGAAGAAGAATTTTTTCAGGTTGAAATTCTGCTCTTTTTAAATACACCTGTGAATTCAGACTTTGCATCAATAATGGAACAAACATTAGGACAAGGAATGAATTTCTCCATATCACCACAATGATTTTCCAAAATAAGTTTAATAGTGCAGAGGTCATTATCTTCTAGCACTATTAGGAGTAAATTATACAAAGGGATAAAGATGACAATATAAGACTGAAACACAGGAAAGTATCCTACATTCTCCTATTTTCCTCCTGGATTATACAGCTTTTTGAAGGAGTAAAATATTCTTCTGAATAATGTTTCTTTGTCACTTTATGTTCTTTTCAAAGTAGTTTGACTGTGTCAAAGACTTGCCATGCTCTGGTGTGGCATTTGCCTGTGCAAGGCTTCCTTGTGTGCTACATTGGCGCAAAGATTGTTACTGGCAAAACAGAAATCTTCCTCTTCAACTAAAGTAGTAAATTCTAGGCTAAAATGCTAGTTGCCCATGTTTAGCAAGCTAAAAATTGTGTTTGAGTGATGCTCAGAAGTAAATAGCCACCTCTGGAGCTGGGATCTGAGAGGACTTCTTGAAATTCAGTGAATAGTTTGAAACTGAACTGCAGCCAACTAAAATTGAACAGTATTGTTGTAACAATAGAGATTTCCCTCATATATGTGTATGCCGGGTAGCTTTTATTGCATTCGATTTTACAGTCTTACCCCACTGCATTGTGTCAAAATTATGTTACATGTTGAATGAAGATAGCAAGCATCAAGAACAGAAAGAAAGGTGAGAAAATCTTATTTTCCAAATGCAATTTCTGCTTCTTCAGAGCAAATTGGAGCATGAGGACTCAGTCTGATAAAAAATAACATATTTAAGGTACAAAACTGGACATCAAGTAACTAGAGGATTGTATGACCCCAGTTAAGTGTCAGAGTAGAAGAGCAATAGATGGATTCAGGAATTCCTCAGCCAACACTTCTTCTCTGCTTATTTGCCAAGGTGATATAAATTTATCATTGTCTTACTGCTTATCTCTGCCCCTGCTTATGGAAAGTATTTAAAAATGGTCATGAAAACGGACTAAATATTTGGGAAAGCTATGGTCCAGTACTATTTAAGAATACTTAAATATCTGTTGAACCATAATACTACATTAGAAATTAGTAACTTAAAAAAAAATACTATAGAAACATATTTTTTCATCAAATAGACTATGTGTGTAATTTCATTATTTTATCTCAGAAATTATGCTTATTTTATTCCTTTGTCAACTTATGAAGGTCCTTTTTAAAGAAAAGCCAAGAAGAAGAGTTCAGATTAAATTATAAGAAAAGACACAGTTTTACTCCTGATTTTGTTTTCTGATGTCCATTTGCTTGCTTGTTCATTTGCCTTTTGTCTTAATTTTTAAAAGAATAGAGATATAATCACATACTGTTTAACAGACACATCATATAGATGCATGACCAAGTTTTAAAAATACTGTTTATTTTTCTAGGCAGAATGAAGTACCATTCAAAGTGGAAGGTCTTCTATTTGCATAGAAGGAAACCAGAGTCAAAGAACAACTTAACCACTGAAGAGCTTTGCCTTCCTTAGCTCCTTCCCACCTTCTTTTCCAAATGAGATGCAACAAGAGAGCAATTCCTTCCTAGTAAAATGTTTATAAAAACAGATTTTTTTTCTTCTTTTAATTTTCTTGACCCTCCTTGACCTTTCCAATAAGTAAACCAGTTGACCCTTCCAATACAAAAAACAGAGGTGGAATAAGAAATAAAATAAACATGTGAGCAACAGTTATGTGATGAAAATTTTCCCGTCTTTTTTTTGCATATTAACCTACCTATATATTTATTCAAATATAATGTAATACCTAGTGAATTATTTAGCATAAAATTCTTTATTTGAAAGAGCTGAATACAACCCTGAATAAAACACTCTGATTAAAGATAAGTCATGTGTTCTCACATGTAAGAATATCTAATGAATGTGTTAGAATACTGTATGTTGAACGCATAAGACTATTATATCAGGTTTGCCCAAGCCAGGCATTGTTGCACTCAAGAATATAAACCTTGTTTCATTAAACAAATACTTGAATGTAACAATAACAAGTTGTACAAACTAGAAGAGGGAACATAAATGAAGGAGACTACTAATGAACAGCATAATTAATGAACTTGATTTTCCCCCTGATTGTTGAAGAATCATTTTTTTGAATTGTGATGGTGTGATGTAGGTGAGCTGGAGAGAGATTGTCCAAGTGAGACAAGTAAAGGAAATATGGGATGGGGAGTTAAGGTGGGGTTTCAGCAAAGAGTGATCTAAGTCCACAATACTGTGAAAGTTTTGGAAAAGGATTCTCTGGATGACTTTCAGAGCAGTAGTCAGTTGGCATTTGGATTTTGGTGTTTATACCATTGCTGATGATGGGATATGATGTATGAAGAAGGTAATGGAACCCATGTCCATCCAGCTAATTTTATGGGAAATTAGTGCCAAATGTTGGTATGTTTTCTTTAATAAAATCACAATTTTATTGAAAATAACTGCATCGAATAACGTACTAATATACATGAATTTATTTAAAACACACTTTTACTTAGCAACAAACAAACCTACTGAATCTACACATAGTCAATTTAGTTATCATAAAACAATTTCAGCTGCAATTTAAATTTCTGTTTACCCACACCCGCTTACAGGGAATGGGAGTTTCCAATAGTGGTTCACTGACGATGATAGAGAACGTGTGGGAATTTGGAAGGGGTTTTCTGTCAGAGGAAAGAAAGGCAAAAGGAATATTGATAAATAGGAAAGAGGTAATGAGATAAGGCATTTTATGGTGTGAGATGCCTTTTTTTTTTTTTTTTTCAGGGTTTCCATAAGGTGAAGTACAGGGAAGATGAAAAAGTAAATGTAACTTTTTGATGATGGAGGCCTTGAGATGTTTTGTTCTGATCAGGCATTAAGAACCTGAGGTGGTGAAGTCGATAGGAGGCTGATATGAGGGGATAGTGACCTTAGTGAGAAAGCAGCCTTTACTGCTAAGAGTGGGGATGTGACTGGGCAGAAGGCTTCAGGTAAGTTAGGTGGATGTATATTTTAACTTAGCTTTGAAATTATTTTATTTGTTGACCGTGGCTTCTAAGAGCAGCAAAGGAGATCTTTAGTGTGGCTGAGGTGGGTTTTGCTGTTGCAGGTCAGAGGAACAGATCAAACTTGGCTTCCAGTGTAAGAAGTCACAATGAGGAACTGTTCATATATGACTATAGGTGCTTTCAGTAGACTTTTGTGCTGATCCTATTTAGTATTTTAATGCAGTAAAATAATTGCTGTGAGCATTTTTAAAGGGAGATGAAATGATGAAGTGCAATGATAATCTAAATTAATTAGATGGAATTTCTTAGATGAGCCTATTCGAAAATCTATTTAAGTGTTGCCAAGTGTTAAGCTTGGTGTGTAAGAATACAGAAAACAGGTTGTATTTTTGAGGGAGTTTCACGGTCTGAAATAAAGATTCTTTACAGAAGATATGAATGGAAATCTCAGAAAAATAATATAACTTTTGAGTACTTGAAAATCAAGGAAATGGAGCAGGAGTAACATCGTAGAGTCTCTCATGAAATGACAGTCAGTGGTTATGCTGATTTAATGCTAAAGATATATTGGAAGAAAAGGAAGAACTCGAACTGGAATTGCAAGGATTCTTTGTGGACTAGAATACAAATGTAACAGCAACAATGACAATTATTTCCAATTGGAACTAATGTTTAATTCAGTGATGGTTTAATACTACTTATTTTGCAGCTTTCAACTAGGGTTATATTGTGTGCATATATATATATACACAATTTACAAATACCCTGTCTGATGTGCATCTATCCCTACAATATATGAGACTAGAACTTTGTAGTATTCAAGTATAGAGCAGCACTAAACAGAAAAAAAGATTATATGGAAGCTAGTGCAATGTCTTTAGAACTTTTTGTAATTATTAAGTTAATTTTGAAGTAGACTCTGCTTAGCCAGCTTGATATACAGACCTCTGCATTCCAGATTCTAGACAGCTTAAAGTGGAAACATAGGAGGTTGTAGACTAGTTTTAACACAGTCTGGAAGGTACTCTCTCTAAATCCTCATGAGTACTACTTGCCTGAAAAGATGCAGCATAAATTCAGTGGCTGTTTTCCATTGTAGTCTTGCCAGAAATATGTAATGTTCTCCCATAAAAATATGTGGCTTAGTCCATACTGTTTTAGAAATTAAATAGTAGATATACTAAGAACAAAAAATTAACTGCTAACTTTCTTTGGCTGTAGAAAGAACTTCATTATTATAAACTGAATACAAATTGGAACCACGTTGAGTTTCATACTGTAGTCAGTATGTTTTTAGTGTTTTGGTCAGGAAATCTTGCAATGTACCTATGTTATCAAAGAACAACCATTACAGTTTAGAAGAGTATAACTGGGTGCTTCATCTTGTCTTATGTTGATTATGACTTCGAGATTTTGTTGTTTATGCTGCAAATAATTCTTATTATTTAAAACAATTTGTTAAAGTGTAACTTTCTTTGACTAGAAAAACAATACTTTTGTAGCACACTCGAGGGACGTGTTTCACTGTCACAAAAAATACATTGTGGGGGTGTTCTTAGTGTCTGCTTGAGAGCTGATAAAATTTCAACTATGGATGCTTGATGTTTCATTTACTTTCCCTCAGCCTCCCCTTATGTAAGATAATTGGGGACTGTCAACCTTGCAACGTCTGATCCTACTGACAAGGATAGTCATGAAAGTGTGGGTGTGATCTTGAGTTTTCCCCTGAAAGTTAAGGGAAATGAAGAGCAGACCTGTAGCCTAGAGTGAAGACCAACAGAGAATGATCTGGGTTAGTGGCTGAGGATATTTGCTGGAGAACGTGGCCAAATCGTGTCCTTGCCCTATTACAAGTGGGATGAGGTAGCAGTGATGCAGGGAGAAAAGAACACATGACACTGATATGCATTCTCTCAGCTGCTCAGCTTTTGCAATTCAGAAACTCTTTATGTAAACCAGCTTTATTGGGTCCATAACTGAAATTATATGATAGACTATTGTAGTTCTTTACATTGCATCTGTGTCTTCAACTTGAGAGCCCTTTCAATGTCCACCTCAAAGGTTCAGCTGTGTTTCCAGAAATGCATTGTAAAAAATATCTCTTTGGAGTTTAAAGCTTTTCATTTTGTTCTTTGACCAGAAATGGAGAGGGGGGAAAAATATCAAGCAGGGCCACACTGCAAATGACTTCAAGTGTGTAGACGTCGTAATTTTTTGTGTATTGCTACAGGAAGCTCATAAGAAGGGAGCATCATAGCTAAAGAAGCTTGAGAATTGCTGTAAAAGGAATATATGATATTTATCTTGCCTTCTCCCAGGTGGCTTCAATGGTAGGAGGGATGCAGTGTGTATCAAGTACATTTTTGTTAATTATCAGTTAAAAACAGAAATCAGTTCATCAGCAGGATTTAGCTCATGCTAGGGAGATGCTTCTGAGCATTTTTGAATTAAAAGAAGGGAACATTATATCTGAAAGCTTTTAATATGAACTTTCACTGTAATAGTATTAATGATGGACGGACCTCACACTTCCATAAGGTTCCTGACCATAAAGATATTTTAATTGCTTCTTTACCATTTTACTAGAAAAGCAGAAGCCCATCTATTTCTCAAGGAAATTCAAATGTATGATTTCAAAGGGTCTCAGAAGTACTCTTGCACATATGCAGTAAGTAATTTTGGCGTGCTTTGAAAATCAGGAACTTAAAATGTATGGTCTGTACTACTTTAGTTTAATGGGCTGCCAACTGTCCAAGCAGATCCAGTACAAAGGCAGACATTTCTTTATTCTTCAAAGAACATAATCAAAAAAGTGAATATATTTAGTTATTAGCTAGCAGGTACAAAACAAGTCAAGAAAGAAATGAGGGTTTTTTCTATCTTTACTTAGATAACTGAAGTTTCGGCTGTCTGTGTGTCTAAAACACACGGACATTATTGAGGGATTGTATCATTATTGAGGGACTTACTGAACAGTAAGTGCTCGTTTTTCTATGTTTAATAAAAACAACCATCCTAAATCATCATTTGCTCAGTCCTTAAATTCCCTAATTTTAAAAAAAAAAAAAAAGATGCATTATTATTTGTATTACTAATTTGTATTATTAATTTCTGTTATTATTGGAGAAAAAGAGTCTAAATTAAAGAACAGTTTGATCCTGTGAGGGCACAATGATTTGGGGTTTGTTTTTCTCCATAGAGAAAGCTGTTAATAGGAGTTCCATAGGTACAGTTCTCTTGTCTTTAATAATTATCACTTATTTTAGACAAATAGATTTTATACTTGCATCAAGAAATTCCTTTCATGTAAGTTCACAAACTCTCAATAGTTACAACAGTTGTTAAAGGTCATTACATGTATAAGTGAGAATTATAGCTTTTAATACACAGATGTGCTCTGTCACTTATATGTGAGCAATATGTTCAGAATGATATAGGAACTGGGACAATCCTCGCTGTTTGGTTTTTCAGAATAAAATATGGCTATGTATCACCAGTGGCATCCTTGAGATCAGTTTTGCTCCTCCCAGCACTAAAAACGGTACTAGCGAGGAGATAAAGATCAGACTCATACAATTCTGACATTGTCTGGAAGCAGAGTACCTGCTAACATCAAAATTATTTGGGTCACTTCTTGAGCTAAGCTGCCTCTTTTTCAGAGACAATTGATCTGAAGAACAGCTGCCCTAAGCACTGGTGGTGTTGGTAATATGGATGATGAATGACTTCAATTTCATGGCCAAATTTCTTATCCAGAAAATAAAATGCTTGCTTCTTATCCTCCCCCCTCCCCTTTCTAGCCTATTTCTGCTATTTACTTTTTGCATTAAATTATTCACTTGGAGTCAGTTTGTATATTGTGATATTTTTAAGATCTTAAAGAATTATTTTTTTTAAAATTTAAAGAAGAAATGCCACGTGTTGTTTTATTTTAGCTGGAATTTTTTATGTTGTGCATACAGCACAAATATTTAGATCACTAAATTTAAAATATTTTTAAACAATTATCAAGCTTGAGTAAACTCAGATTAGATGCTTGGGGGAAGGGAGGAACTAATATATGCCAGCTTGTGTTGGAACCATAGGTTTTAATCCCGAAGACTGATATTTAACATCCAGTGCATTGTACCTTAGAAAATAACATGATTCCAAGGGATTAGGCCTAGAAAAACCTCCTTGAACTAAGGGAGTAGCAATGCTCTTTGTCTTGAGGGAGGAAGTAATGATTTTTTCAGACAGTACAAGATGCTACTTGCAATGTTATTATAATCTTGGTAAACAATGTGATCCAGTTCTGAGGTGGCCCTGTGGTGTTTTAGGATCTCTAACTTATTTTAATGAGTAGGGTCTGATGAACAATCCTAAAACAGTAGGGGGTGGGTGCAGGGTGTGGGGTTATAAATAGTTAGAATGAGGATGCTTCTTTGATAATAATATACCACTCATGAATAGCTACAAAAGCAAACAAACCAATCTAGTAAGTGTTATAGGAAAAAAAAAAAAAAAAAAAAAGTGAAGAATTTTTCAAGTTTGTGTGTTTTCTGGTTTTTATTTTCTTTAAAATTAGTGCTTTGTATGTTCGTCCAAAGATCTTGGAATTGCAGTCAAGTCAACTTCAATTTTTGGTGAAATATTAGAATAATTTAAGCAGTAGGGAGGTAATGTGGAGTTGCTGAGATTAAACTATGCCAAGTCAATCTAATTTATTTCTATGTTTGGGTAATAAGCCCTGCAGACCAAAGAGAAGCTGTAAAGTTTAGAGTACTTTATGTGATACTCTCATTAGTCTGTCAGGGAAACTACATCTAGGTAAGTTCAAAAGTAATCAAGAAAAGTACACTGAGAGTATTTATCTGTCTAATTCAAAGATACATAGAGTGTGATTTCCATGAGCCTTTCCTAAATTTGTTCTGATCAATATTTTTCATTAATAACATGTAGGCTTAGGGATTTTCTATTCTACTAAAGTACCAAGTATTGCTGCTGTAGGAGGAATGGCAGGTACAGGCAGAAGAGCTGAAGTGCAGAAGTGTCCTGAAAGGAATATTATGTGAACTGACAACAATTTAAGTATAAGGTAGTTCCAGCTGAGTTTCTACAGCAAAAATGAAAGTCTGAATAACCAGTGAGGTGGATCTGCAGGGAAGAAAGTGGGCCACAGGCTAAGCACAGAAGTTGTCTTGACAAATGTCTTTGTAAAATATAAACCTCTAACTGAAGCAGTGAACAGGATGCCATCCATCTCTCAAGTAATCCTTCTTGTCTGGTAAACTCTTTTTACAGGTTTGGGCAGCACACATTAGCTAAATTTTGTCTATTTAAACCATGTACTGTTTACATTGTCCTTTCTCATTTTTCTCTCTTTCCTCATACCTACTGGTATGCAAAATCTGTGAGTCTGCTGAATCTCAAGAAAGTGAGCCTTGGATGACACAAAATCATCGGAAATATTCTTTTTCCTCTTGCAAAACTCTGTATTAGGACTAGGGCTGGTATATATCAGCTGGGCTTTATGAAGTCTTTTTTTATTAAATGTATAGGAAAGGACTTCTTCAAAAGATCATTGGATGCATTAGTTCAAAATCTTTGATGAGGAAAACCAGGCAATTGCTTTGAGATTCAGGTTTTCTTTTCTCCATTAAGAGCTTAAATTCCTGTGTCTCCTTTCACATAATATAATGACACAGAATTTTGAGTCTTCATTTTGCTGCTGTAATTGAAAGTTTCTGAGATAATACCACTGGAATCTTGTTCCTCTTGACAGTCCAATGTTTGTATCACGTCTAATGTCAAGCGTGCATAGGGGTTTTGCATGACTCACAAGGTGACTAGACTCCATGTGTAACTTTCTTAAAATCTGAAAAAAATAAGAAAAAGTTATAAATCACAGTTTACAGGATTTCTTTTAATATAAAGTTGACAGTTGATTATTCCATTCACATTTGGAGACTGTATAGAGAAGTGGGATTACTCAAAACGATGAAAATGAAGGAGGATGAAAAGAAAGATTTAAAGGAAAAATTTTCTTTTTGGATGTACAGGTCTGCTTTTTTTGCTCTTGTTTTAGTATCTCTGGCTTCTCTGCTAAATTTATGTGACAGATCTGGATTAGAGAAAGGCAAATCTTATGAGAAAGTGCTTTTAAACTTCAAGTTTAGGGCAGTACAGGCCAAATCCTGACTTGATACTAATACAGCACCATTAACATCAAAAAGGCAACACTGATTTACATAAGCTATGCATCTGACCTTTTGTTCTTGAGAAACTTGAGAATGATTTACAATTTAATATCTTACATAGCTGTTTTTCAAACCAATTTCATTTTAAATGTTTCTGTGATAACCATAACTTTGCTTTCAACTGTCATGAAAGTCCAAACTAAAGCAAAGCATAACATAATCAAAATACATCAAAAATGCGGCTCGTTTATTAGGTAAATTCTGACTTATCAAGTGTCCTTGAGTTTCTGAGTTGCCTCTGATCTTGCATCAAAAATTCTCCTTGTGCATTCTCCAACACTCATTACTACTCATTAAGGGTTAAGATTTAGAAACTGGAAGTAAAAGTCAGATTTTTGAAAAACAACTGAGTTTTCCTTTTAGAAATAATTCTTTTTAGGCATCAGCCTTAATTCAAGCTTTGAAAGAAGGCATTCATATTGAATGGACATCATGGATACGGGCAAGCGAGTTTAAATTCCAAAAAACCTTCTCATGTTTTTAAACCCATTTTTCTATGGAATCCTCTTGTCCCTGGGGAAAGCAGTAGATGTGGTGTTTTGAGCTCTGTCACTTAAGACTAATTCCAGTAAGCCTAAAAAAGCCCAGAAGGAGAGTTTTGTATTTCTAGTAAAATGTATTTCACTGAAAGTAAATGCGTAAAAAATGTCTCTAAATTAATATTATCTCATGGGGGAAAATCACTAGTCAGAAATTAAAAAAATGAGCCTGGGATTAAAAATGTGTGGTCAATAGCTACTGAAACTGTAATGAAAAAATAAATTCCAGGATATGGCTTCAACTAAAATTACAACATCTCTGGATATAATGGACATAGTTGTATGCCAAACAGTACAGGTTACTTTCTACCCTTTAATTTAGATGTCAATAATAGCAATGACTTTCTATATTTGTCTAAAAATAAATTCTGACTTGAATTTCTGTTTAGAGAGGAATCAAATTTTTGGCTCTGTGAAGACATAAAAACACAGAGAATTCGCACATGGTGTGATTTTACAGGCTTATGAAACACAAAGATAATTTTTTTAAGCAAAATTTGACTTCCATTTCTCTCTTTGTATTTATCCTTGCCATCTGAGGTGTATTTTTATGTGCTGTTTTAGTAAAACTCTTATATATTTACATATATACCTTCCCACAGAGAGATGCTCTTCTGTAAATAAACTTAGTAAGGAAAATATTCTTATTTATTGGGATTTATATTAGTGAGCCAGGACAGGATTATTTACCCAACAAGGAGACTTAACTTCTCGTCTTGACCACCTGTCACAAGTGTTTTAAAAAAGACTGATTTATTTATATATAGACCCCTGTAAGAAATGGACTTTCCCACTCCTGTGTCCATAGAGCTCTGTATTGTGGCAGTCTGTGTACATTCTACATGATTTTTTTTGTTGATGTGAATTTTTCCAAGGTATGGTTCCATTTGCAATTGAGCTGCTGTGATGCTGCTGAATATTAATTGGGTAAGAAACAGGAAGAGGATTATACTGCTGAAAATTATTAAAAATATCTAATACTTCTAGAGCATGAAGGGTGTGCTGTCTTCAAATCAAAGATATAAGCATATATCCTGCATGCCATAAGTG
This sequence comes from Serilophus lunatus, assembly GCA_013399895.1. Lineage (NCBI taxonomy): Eukaryota > Metazoa > Chordata > Aves > Passeriformes > Eurylaimidae > Serilophus > Serilophus lunatus. The sequence goes on along the minus strand of VXBA01002577.1, from coordinate 94,633 downwards.
ATCTGAAAAGAAGGTGGTTTATGAGGAGTCAAAACTACTTAGTTTTCTGTTTTCATCAAGAGTGGAAAGGGGAGAAATATGAGGGAATTGATGGCTGGACCACCTGAAAACAAAAATCCACTCCAAAGGAGTCAGTAAAATGTCACCTATTTCTCAAGCACGTTGGAATAAATACATTTCCTGGTGGAAACACTAAGAATTCTGACTGAGATCTGCTGTGACATAATGGGATTTAAATCATATGTTGCTCTTAAATGGAGGCAACTTCTGTTGTCCTCTCTCAAACTGAAAGTTTCAGTGAATTATCCTTCTCCTGTTCCATACTCCTCCTCTCTGCTCTAAAAGGCAAATAATAGGATTTTCCTAACATCTGCTGCTAACCCGCAGTCCAAACTTGCAGGTCCTTCTTGTAGCCAAACCTGCTTGCAGCCAAAAGCCACTTCTCCAGGGAAGATGCTGGTTTAGTGTAAGTTAACTGTACTTCTTCCATCAGAAGAGATGTCCAGCTTAAAGGTCGGCTACTCGGCTGGTGCTTACACATTGATAAGCTAAGCAAGGCAATGTTTTCTAAATGGAGAGCTCTCTTGTCACCTTCCATATGCAGAGATCAAAACATGGATGAATATTTGCATAGCCGTGCTTGGTCCCTTTGCCTGGGATGTCAGCCTTTGGTGCTGACTCAGTGGTTTGCGCTCTCTGCCGATTACCTGGGCTGATGAAGGACAGTTTTACTTCCATTAGCACCTATCACCCTTTTGCATGCTTATGCCAAAAGTTTACCTCTAGTCCCTAAACGACCTCCTTCCTCTGAGGAACCTGGACAGAATTTTCCTACGACCACCCTCTTCCTTTTTGCTTTGCCCCCGCCCCTTCCTTATTTTTCTCTGGCTGCAGGCTACTGTTGAATTGCAAAGTACCTGTTTTTAATAATAGTCTTTAAAGAAGAGAAGAAACTCAGATAAAGGCAGCTTCCACCCAACTCTGTGACTTCCCTAAAGACTAAAATATCTTTCTGTCTTTGCTCTTCTCCTAGAAAAGCATTTATCTCAATAGTATGGAAATAGCTATTTCCAAGGTGTGCTGAAACTGATCCCACTAGTAAGTATTGTGATGCAAAAAAACCCCTCACTACACTGTTCATGTGCCAAGTGATGCAGTATGCTATTTGTCCTCCATATGGTTGTGCTGTCATTAATATTTCCATTCTGGTGAAAGGAAGGAAATGTGCTTTAATAATTTTGTGAATCCTGATGAAGTTTAAAAATCACAAGTTCCACTTAGCTCTAATGGGTTGTTTTTGGCAAGATGACACTTGGAAAGAAGAGTGTCTTTAAACTAGTGATGAGTTAAAAAGCAAGAACTGTCATCCTGAAATGGTGGAAAAACTAATTTATAATACATAAATGTATATATACACTTAAGGTTAATTACAGAAATCTTTTCCTTCCTTGATAAAAATGTCGCAATCATATAAAGAACCATCTGCAATTTTATCTTGATCTATGGTTTTGAGTGAGTGGAAAAAGCTATACATTTTACTTGAGAAGGGAAGAAAACTATTTTTTTTTTTCAAGAGGTTCCAAGCTGCTCTCAAGGGCTCTATCTTAAATATAAATGGACATAACATTCATTTTCAGTTTTTCCTGCTTTTCATTGACAGGTGTTTCCTGCATAGTTTACATATTAGACTTGTATTAAATGTCATTCTAGATATTTTCTCATTTATAACTGTTTTCTACAGCTCCTTCAGTTATTCCAGTTTATTGCCTTTTAGCACTTACTGCCTACTGGCAGTTGTAACATATTCAGGTCATACGAGTTTATTCAGTATAGGGATGTTTTTTGAGTTAGAATGCTCAAGACAGTAGCTTAATTTTAACATGAACTACTGGCAACAGCAGAAAATAAGATTTTCAGTGAATTCTGTTTTCATTCTACTAAAATCTTAATTTCTAATTTAAAATTAACTCTATGCCCAAAGTAATCCATTGTTGCCATTACATGACTAACTCAAAATACATATTTTGTGTTTTCAAGTCACATAATCTTTCTTCTGTAATTATTGCAGCCAACAAAGTATGGTAAATGTAAGTTTTTAAATAATTTATAGAAGCCAGAACTAATGAACTTCCATACATTTGTTCTTTCAGAGAATGGACACAGAGCAAAATGTATCTAATTTATGGAAGCAATCTTATGGATGATGTACCTGAGCTGCAGAAAGGATGGAGTCTTTCAGTCTGGTTGATTTTTACTTCTCACTTGAGGAAGACTCCAAGAAAAAACTGTTGATTATGTAGCTGCTGAGATGTGGTGCTATTGATTTTTCCTATCAGATCATCAGGGAGATATGAACCCTGTTTGCTCTAAGTGGGGAAATTCTTAAACCCTGCAAAGCTGTTGCTGCAGCAAAATCCTTTTCCCTTAGTTCAGAGAAACCTCCATCAAGAGATCTGTGAGAGGAGGCATGAACATAAGGTATGTTGACTGCACCTCCAGGGTTCACTTCTGTATTCTTGTCCTCTCCTTATATTATTTATTTATTTTTTTAATTTTTTTTGAGTAGGACTGATCAATTAATGTACTTAGGATTTCCTTCTAAGTTTTCTTCTGATTCGGTTATGTCCTCATTAAATATCAAATATGGCCATCAGCCCTTGAAATAAAAAAACAAGTTATAAATGGAAGGGGTAGCATTTGGTGCTAAAACTGCCTGGTGCTTTTTCAACACAAGAGTATTTCAGTTGCTATTTTGCAACTGAACTGCAAGCTGCTGTGCCATATAGGATTATCCTTACCTTTTCTAGCCCTTCTGGCTAAATAACAGGCAGAAAATCTTCCTAAAAACAAAACTGGAATCCATATGCTTTCAGCTGGCTGAAAACTCTGTAGGGCTCTTGCGTTATTTTGGCAGCTGTGGTTTGTAAGAAGTCTGTGAGAGATTGGCTCAGGGGTTTTAGTCTTCTGGGAGCTTCCATACTAATTTTTTTTTTTTAATTTTGGGTTTTACATGTGCTCAGATGCCTTAGTCCTTAACGCTGCTATTCTGTAGTGAAGAAGACAGCCCAGAAATGGAGGGGAGGAGAGTGTATGTGTGTCTGTCTCTTTTCAGGTTTGGGGTTTTTTGTTCGTTTGTTTTTTAGGGTGCATGTTTTCTTGGGGGTGTTGCTTTTTGTATTTTTGTATTGTGGTTTCACTCCTGTCAGCAGCTAAGCATCAAACAGCTGTTTGCTCTAACCCCCCCCCCCGACACACCGAGTGGGGAAGAGAATCAGGATGGAAAAGTAAACATTGTGAGTTGAGATATGAATGGTTCAATAATTGAAACAAAATATAATACTAATAATACTAAATAAATAATACCATTGGCAATGAAAAGCAAAGAGTAGGAGAAATAAAACCCAAGAGGAACAAGGATGCACAACACATGCTGACTGATGCCTGGTCTATCTCCAGATAGCGACTGGCCCCTCCCAGCCAACTCCTTCCACTTTATATAGTGGGCATGGCATTCTGTATTACAGAATATCCCTTTGGCTTGTTAGGTCAATTGTCCTGGCCATGCTCCCTCACAGCTTCTCATGCACATCCTCAGTGGCATGAGACACTGAAATGTCCCTGATTTACAAGAAGCACAAGTGAGCAGCAATGAAAACATCAGCATGATACCAACATTATCCTTGTATTGAATCCACAACACACTACTGTACTGCTACTAGAAAGAAAATAAACTGTATCCCAGCTGAAACCGGAGTACTATGTTGCTTGATTTTTTTTTGTTGTTTTTGGCTACGGTTCTGGAGTTTTTTACTAGGAACTGGGGAGAAAAGAAACCAAGTTTTGGAAGTAAAGATATATTACAGGACAGCAATTGGCCAGGAACAGAATGAATTGATTGGTAAAGCAGATCAGGAAAGGAGAAGAAGACCAAAATGAAATGTTGAAAAATGAAAACTGATTCAAGTAAGATCACTGAGACCACAAGCCTTAGCAAAAGTCTTAGGTATGCCACAGAGCAGAACCTCAGTGTTGCTAGTAGAACTCATCTTCTACTAAAATATCTCTCTCCATAAGATCCTTTCCCAGGGTTTTTAGCTGTTTGTTTTTTAAAAAAGGCTTATTCTTTAATAAATGGAAGGACATACTATATCCAGATATTTTTGACTTATGGGGGTAATATCAAGTACCACTGCATAGTAAGTAACAAAGACTCAACTCAGGGTAGTTTACCTTATTCTAAAATAGATGAAATTCACCAGCTGATTTGCTTTAGATTTGTTCCCTGGACTTGCCTCTTTTCACTGGTGCACTGATTGCCTGTCTATGATATGTAGTAAAGTGCAAATGACACTACAACAACACAAGCAACTTAGTGCTGTGTTGTACCAGATGAACTCCCTGCTGCATTTGTGGCAGCTCCAGAGTGCTGTTAAACAGCTTCCTCTGGCTAAATAATGAAACAGGTCTTTAAAAATATTATTTAATCATTATTATTAATACATTAATAATATTTGTGTTTCTTTACTGGTTTCTACAGCTTTTCTTTGAAATCTTGATGCTGTGTTAGACTGTTGCTCTGGAGGCCAGGCACTGCTCTTGTGTGGGTCCCCAGGATGTGGCACATGGCTTGAGCCTGCTTTTGAGATTCTCCAGGGATCTGCTGGTTAGAGGAACAGCCCATCTATCTACATATTCTGGAACTGAAATGTCCACTGGTGGAGGTCACCATCATTTCTAAATCCCTTATGAAAAAATAAAATAATTGTGGAGTGGAAATGCAATCATTGAAAAGATTGGGGATGTATCCAGTGCTGCACCGTAAAACATGATTGGTGGTGTCTTAAAAAAAAAAAAATATCTGCTAGAAGGCCTTTAGTTTTTTTTGTCTGTTGCTATTGTGAATTAGCAGCCTCTAGGGCTACATGGTTATAATAGAGCAGACTCCAAACAAGAAAAGGGAGCGCATTCTCTCACAATGAACATACAAGTATTGTGCTTCCATGAGTTATGTGCTTTCACAAGGTCAGCATGACACTGAGCACAAGTGAATTAAAGCATAGTTTTGGAAGTCTGTAACACTTAAGTAAAGTTCTTTTTCTTTTTGGTCAAGCAGTGCTAGTGCTGAAACAGAGCCTAAAAGTCAGACATTAGTTTTTGCCCCAGTAGAGCTCCTGGTAATTGCTATGAAATAAGTTTGGATAACAAAGACCCTTCCTAACTTCTCAGGCAGATCTAGTTATTATGATAACTAATATGTGACTATTCCGGATATTAAAAGTTATTGCAACAATAAAAGCAAATTCTATCTCCTTCAACAAGTCAAGGCTGAAAAAAATTAGAGTAATTTTGAAAACTTCTGCAGAAATATTCTCTTGAAAAGAATCCAGAGTTTCTCTTCTCACACTTCTTCCTTCTACAAAGTAATTTCTATTTTGGTTTTCATGAGACTCAATGAATTTCAGATTTTAACAATAAAAGGAGAAACAACATGATGAGAAGTCTGTCTCTACCACTTCAAAAATAACTGCTGCTAAGATGAAGTTACAGCTGCACTTCAACAGTGAAAACTAAATAAGTTGGGTTTATCTCTGTTAAAAATGCAGTGTTCTTTCTTTTTCCCCCAGCATCCCTTTTCATTTGTTTCTAGAGTCCTTTTTCAATAGAAACCCTGAAAAACTGCCAAGTTGGCTTCAGTTGTGATTGATGACTACAGATAACTGGGTTATGATCTTGGCTGAGACAAACTGGAAATAGAACCAACATCTTACTGTTTAGTGGCTTTTGAGATGCTTAAGCAAAAACCCAGTTATTTGTTATGAATGCAAACAATGAGTAAGGAGAAATGTGGAATAATCAAATGCTCCAAGCCATTTTTAGGAACATGAAGCCTAAAGCCATTAATACAAAAATAAAACACCATCAGTCTTAATACTTCAGCATTTTACACTTAGAAGTCCAATCTTTGGTTGAATTGGTTGGACTGGTATCTCCCTTCACCCTTTCTCAACATTTTGTTTTCTATACTAATGCACCTTGGAGAAGCTCATCCCTTCTCAAGATGATACAGAACTATTCGTCCCATCATTAAGTGCTTCCAGTCATTGTATGTGATCTTCTCCCCCGTGTTTTCCCTAGTTAACTCTACCATTCAAAATGTTGCACACTCTTTTATCTAGGTGCTCTCTATATTCTTCCTCAGCAGTGTGACTAAGCCCTATTTGCTGAGCTTGCCCACCACCTGCCAAAACCTCCCAAGTGTGCTGTAGCTCGTCTCCCATCTGCTCATGCTTCCTAACTTTTGTTGAATAGCAGGATCTTTCACTTGCTCCTCACTCTCAGTTTGAAGGAGGGGGACACGAGCTGGAGAAAACAAATGCAGTGTAGGTGTTTGGTTGTGGGTTTTTTTCAGTCAAATGAAGTAAAATATCAGAGATTAATGGATAGTTGAACATTCAAGTCCATTTCTGACTCCAGGTAGCTACTCTGACTAGCAGCTTCGTGCATGTCCTGGAGCCAGCACCTTAGTAGATGAGTAGCTGTATACCAAATGCTCGGTGCCTTTTCTTTCCTGCTTCCTTCATACCAGTGTGTTCTGGGGTATGAACGTTCTTACCTGTCCCAGTTCGTATCTTCTTGGCAAACTTGATTGCATCTTTAAAAAAGTGGTTAAGGTTGGAAGACGTCTCTGGAGATCATCTCATTTCATGCCTTGCTCAGTGCAGGAACATCTAGAGCAGGTTATTCAAAGATGTTGCATTTTGGATGTCTTCACAGAACGAGACTTTACAAACCCTTTGAGTAATGTGGTCCAACATTTGACTAACCTAATATAAAAAAAGCAAACAAACATCATAATAAAAATAGTTAAAAGGTGGTTGAGTTATAGTGGGACTTTTTATAGAATTATAATGATATAATTAGTTTTTTGCCTCCTGCCCTGTTACTGTGCCCTGCTAAGAATCTGTCTCTGTTGCCTTTGCTCAGTCCTGTTAAGGGTTTATGCACTGTGATGAGATCTCCCCAAAGCTCGCTCTTCCCCAGGGAGAACAGTCCTGTCTCTCTTAGCTTCTTCTCTTATATCAGATGCTACAAGCCCTTAATTATATTAATGGCCCATCTTGTTTCTTCCCCAGTATATGGGTGTGTCTCTTGAGCTGAGAGCCCAGCGCTGGTGCCAGCACAGCAGATGTGCCCCCCTCAAAGGGCACAGTAGAGGGCAGTTTCAGCCAAATCAGTTGCCCTCATTGTCTGTTTGCCTAATTAATACCTCATCAATTTGTCTGTGGAGCTACTTTGGAGGCATTTGAGCAAACTGACCTAGGTTAGTGCATCTATCACTGGATTTCAGTGGCTGAGGAGTGGATCTCTATACAGCTCTGCTGTATTTTTGGTAGAAAAGTAGAGAAAGCAGTGAGGGTGAGGATGTTTTAGCTCAGAAAGTTGGACCTTGGGGAGAAATAAATCTGCATTACGTCTATGAAAGGTAGGCAAACCACTGTGTATTTTTTCCATAATAGTCCATAGGAACACAATAAAAACGGAAAATAAAAAAAAAATAAAAAATTATTTTAAACCTTTTTAATAAGCTGGAACATATAAGTTGAATATCTTGTGGTTTATGACCATATTAAATACGATTATGTAGCATTACCTGCAACATCAAATGCAGCCATAAAATGCACTCTAGGTAACTCCATAAAAGTAACTCCACCTACAGATCAAGGTCTTTGGTAGCCACTGACCTTTTAGTTGGAATATGTAAAAATACTGAACTTTGTTAGTTTCTAGTCTTTTCATAAAACTACATAGGCTGTACTGAATTCCCACAATTAATTGTCATCTCTGGAATATAATTAAATTACTCTGTACTTAACAGGGCTATATGATACTTTTGTCTATGCAGGTGACAAATTCTGCCCCTGCCCCATAATGCCCTCTTCTATCTGAAAAGCAAACATTTCTTCTTTTTTAGAAAAATAAAACTGAACCTAGGCTTTCATTCCAGTATTATGTTGAATTCTGGTTTTGTTAGTAGATGCATAACTTATTTAAATAAGAACCTTCATACACTTGGATTACTAGTTCCATAAACTATCTATTTAGAAATACTTTAAAAATCTGTTAAGGCATTTTTGAATTTTATAATTGAGATGGCAAGTAAGCTTGCTCGTGCAGAAAACAAAACTACTTGTTTGTTGGACTAAGAAGTAAGAAACTTAAATGTAATTAATTTACAATGTCACTGAGTATACAATTTAGAATCTGAAGCAGAGTAAGAGTTTATGCAGCATACAGTTCAAAACTGATTCTATAGTTTTGCTTTCCTTTATGTGCCTCAAGCAGGTGGAAGGCAAATTCTCTCTTTCTGTATATATGTATTTTAATTTTCATTAGATAATAGGTTACTAATTTTGTATTCACCAGATATATTGAATGGCACGTAACCAAATCCAGCTTTTGGAGCCAAATTACTACTGTTACATACAGAGGCATTCATGCCTTCTCTAATGCTTTGAAGCATTTCAATGTTTCCCGTTCTTCATAGGCTTAATTCTCTTTGGGAATCTGTAATAAACATGCAGTGTCTTTACTAAGCCCAGCTAAGGTAAAATTTTTAAAGCTTATAACTATTCCAAATCTCTGTGTTTCAACTTGAATACAGACTTATTTTATATACAATCAATATTCAATATTTTCATGCACTTTGAAGTGTTGACTAGCTTAAAAAATCCTGTATTTCGTTTACTTGCATTTTATGGCTGTGATTTATATACCCAAAATGCAATCCCTTCATAGAATAAAAAAATTCTCATGAAAGAAAATTCTGCTTGGTTTTCCAGCTGTATAAATTAAACGAACTGTAACTGACCTAATTAGTGACCTGCATTAGTGGGTCTCTCTCCTCTGTCTTGCATTTGTTGTGTCTTGTGCTCAGTGGCATTCTAGGACAACTTCTGGGAAGGAAGTCTGAACTGAAATGAGCCATTGGTTATAGGAAGGTAATGAAAATCCACATCACTTTACTGAAAAAACTGCCCAGTGCTTGAAAACAATATTCCCTTCATCATACATAGTCTTCTCTTTATGTTTGTACACTAAGAATACTGATGCTTTTACTCTTTATCCACAAAATATATTTTCCTGGCTAGGTTTCCAGCAAACTGTTTTCCTTAAAGACTGCATAAAGCTTCTGGTTTAGTTAGGTAAGCCTTTGTTGTATCTGTTACTTATTTTCTTGCTGAAGAACTTAAACAGGAAATTTGCTGGAGGAAGAAAACTGTTCCCTCTGTTGTCACCTCTGCTTATGCCTTCTAGCATCCTGTTGTGTGCTGCATAGCATTATTATAATGCACACTGAACATGACTTTTATGTATAGAAACCTTAACTCCAGCCAGATGGATTCATCATTGGCAAAGAAAAGGTCAGACAATTGCAGTAAACAATATATTGTTTTTTAACAGTATGTGTTGGGGAAGTTTTTCCAAATGTGTTACTGTCATTTGTTTTGTTATTGGAGTCCTTAGAATACCAACAAAATGCAACCGACTTTCTGTATGATCCTGTGGAAAGCCTGAAACAGTTGTCATGTGAAATACCTGTAAATTGTTTCTGTCTTTCTCAATGTCTTTATTCTGTAGCCTAGGGGTGATGTTTAATATGGTAGTAGTCATTTTAGAGAGTAAGCAGTAGAATTCTTTCAGTTACAGACATAGTAAAATGCAAGTCACAGAACAAGGGGCTGTGTTCTTGGTTTTTAAACCAGTACTAAGTTATACTGGAGAAAAATTAACTTGGTGGTTGTATGAGAACTGACTACCTTTTAGCTACAAGTTGTAGCTTTTTCTAGCATGCATGAAGTTTGTCTGTGAGTCCTGAGAGACCATGAATACAGCTCTGATATTAGTACCTGGTATCACTTCAGTCTGCATTATCTTCCTGTGTGCATATATATATACACACACACACACATATATATATATGCACACACACACAATTGTCAAAAAAAACAAGTTTATTTGAACAGACAGCAAGCCACAATTAGTTAAGTACCACTTTTCATTACAGAAATAGGATGGACCATGTGAATTTCCTAATGTCCAAAAAAACCACAAACCAACCAAATAGTTAAAATTAAATAATGAAACATTGATATGGCTCAAGGTTAATCTAAAAAAATCTTCACGCAATATAGAATGGTGGAGGTTAGAAGGGACCTTTAAAGCCCATCTAGTCCAACACCACTGCAATGGGCAGGTACTAGATCAACTAAATCAGCTTGTTAAGAGCTCTCTCCAACCTGACATTGAATTTTTCCAGAGACAGAAAGACCTCTCTGGTGTGTGATGCGAGTGTTTCATCACCTTCATTGTAAAAAAACCTTTCTTATATCTAATCTTAGATCAATGCTTCTTCAGTTTAAAACCACTATCCCTTGTCCTATCTCTACAGGCCCTGCTAAAAAGTTTGTCACCATCTTTCTCATGAGTTCTTTAAATACTTAAGTAAGATCTCTCCTGACCTCTCTGTTCTCTAGGCTGAACCCCCTCTTTCAGCCTGTCCTCATTAGGGTGGAGCACCTCTCCTTTCTTTCCATCTCTGACACTATGCACAATAAATGGAACTTTCTGTTAAAAATGAAAACCTCAGAAATGTTAAAACATACTCCAAAAACAACTTAGGTGAGATTCTTCGTTCCCTGTGTGACTTTCCTCCTGCCAGGAAAGCAGTGATTCTCCTCATTGTTTGCTCTCCACTCTGGTGATCTTGCTGACTGGAAGAGACAAACTCAATAAATTTTGGGGATTTCCAGCATTATAATGTGATCAAACTCTATAGGATTTCAAAATCAGTGTAATGAAGGGTTGTACAAATGCATCGTTTAATTCTTGCGTTGTTCTTACTTATTTGTGTCTGGGGGTTCCCTGCAACTTCTGGGGGAAACTGAGTGATTAGATTGATTGTATCTGTAATGGTGGTTTCCAAAAATACTTTCTGATTGATTCACTTAATTACAAATTACTAGAGTTAGGATGTCCATTTAATGTGTGAAAAGATACTTTATAGCTTAATCACTTTTTAAACCACATCTTAATTAGGAAGTGACTATTCCTGTCAGCAGTGTTGTTTTTAATTACAACCTCATGTGTTTGGATCTTTACAGGTAATACAAATTATGATAAGCAAGGCATAGAAGAGCAGAATGAAAAGATAAGTAATGGAAGTGTTAGGCATTTTTCTAGCAAATTCTGATTCACAGTGATAACATGGAATAAAATAAGTCTTTAATGGAGAAGGTAAAGGAAGGGCGTCTTTTGTGTTGGTTATTTTAGATTGTGGGGTTTTTTGTTTGTGTGGGTTTTTCTTTTTGATTTTTGTTTATTTTCTTTTCATCCTGCAGGTATGTGATCTTACTCTTCCTTTTTATCCAACTTTAAGTTACGAGGCAAATTTTATGTAAGTATACTTAGTTCATGACAATTTATGTAATTTATGTAAGGGTAAGTACTTGAACCTGACTGTAGTGGAAGATGTCCATGCCCACAACAGGGAGGTTGGAATGAGATGATCTTTAAGATACCTTTCAACCTTTTATAATACATTCAGGTTAAAATGAAAGTGTATAGCAGATCACAGCAGCAGTACAGAGCAAGAACTCACTTTTAGTGAAATGGTGGTGAGGAGTGGAATTTTGGGTGCCCTGTCCCTCGTGGATCTCTGCCCACTGACAAACCACATGTGAGTGGCTAAGCATTCCCTCTTAAGAATTATAGAGAGAAGGAAGGTAAAAGGGAAGGCACGGTGGAAAGGACTGCAGCAGAGAAGGGTACCTGAACTGCCTCTAAGGTGGAATTGCTGCTGGAAGTGTGGTTTTCTTACCTGTACAAGAAGAAAGTAATTATTTATTACAAATCTAGGCTATAAAATAACAGCCACTAATTCCTTAGAGGCTAGTTATGTTAGTTAATATTATGAAGGTTTAGATAGATTAAGTGGAATACTATTCAATCCTAACAGTTTTTAATCATAATAAGTTTTGGGGTTGGGGGTTTTTGTAGAGGATCTATTCTATGTCCTGGACTTAACATTGTGGATATTTGGGAGAATTGCTGAGGTGTCATCTTGTCGGATTTAATGTGTCTTTATTCAAATGATGCCTTCAATATTAAGGATATCATTGACATCAAAAAATTCTTTGTATTTCAGTATGGTATTGCTTTCCCATTAGCTTATAGTCCTTACTTATTAAAAAAAAAAAAAAAAAAAGAAAAAGAAAAAAAGAAAAAATCTGCCCCATAACCTTTCCCTTAATTTTAAGATGACTAGCATATGTTATTTTTCCTAAGGCAAAGTAAGAGTACAAAGAAAAGAGACTTTAGTTTTACATCTGGAAATTCAGGAAACAAAACCCCCTCCCAGTGGGGGAGCAAGGTATAAAGCTGACCTCATCTAATTTATCTGAAGGTATGATTGAAGTCTTTTTTGTTAGGTGGCTCTTCCAGTCACAATGTGCTCTTTCTACTTTTCCTTGATTTATCTTACATCTTTGTTATCCCAAGGTGAAAATGGTGAATTTATCTTCTACTGAAGACAACTTTTTAAAAGGAGTCTGAATCACTAAGGCCAAGCCCAGAAGCAACTGGAGGCAATTAGGAACACTTTCTTTAAAACTCGCACCCAACCTACACATGCTTAACTTGGGAGATCAGAGAGAAATATAGCTAGAGGACAGCGGGACTAATAGCTACCAGATCTAACAAACCATAAAGGTGTTCACCGGAGAATTGTGGCAATATTGACTGTGTGTTCATTAAGGACATGACTGCCAGATGATGAAAGTATTGCTCTGCTGGGAGACATTTTGCTACTTAAAATGGCAGATAAAGTTACTCTCCGCTTTCTTCTGTTGGTTAAAAAAAAAAATAAAAAAATTGCTGAACTTGTTGCACTGAAAGTATTCCTGGGATGAAGTTTTCAGTGGTCTCCTACCATCCTCTTCAAAAAAGTTTAATCACCACTTCCAGAACTTGAAGTCTACCAAGATTAATAAGTAGTAATGTCACTCCTTTCATTCTTGATGGCTATCACTAACAACCCTGAACATTCAATGCATCTGAAACAGAATTTGGTGTCATTACAGCAATGAGAAGTAAATCACCTTTCAGTGAGACTAATTTTCTGAATTTCACTGTTTCTTTTTTTTCTTTTCTCCTTGCTTTTCTTTCAGTGACATTGTCTCCACACCAGAGAAATCATGGTTCTTTTAAACCTTTTAATACTGATTTTGGGTTTTGTTTTTTCTTGTGTCTTTGTTTGGCATGTGCTTGTTTGGTGTGTGGTTGGTTGGCTGGTGGTTGGTTGGGTTTGTTTTTTGTTTGGTTTTTTACCTTTAGTAATTGTGCTTTAAAATCTTAGAGGTCTTTTCCGACATTAAATACTTTTTCCCACATTAAATATCATTGAGTCCAACTGTTATTGAGTCCAGCACTGTCATGTTCTCCACTGAACCATATCCCTAAGTATGACGTCCAAATGTCTTCTAAATACCTCTGGGGATGGTGACTGCACCACTTCCCTGGGCAGCCCGTTCCAATTCTTGACAACCATTTTGATGAAGAATTTTTCCCTAATATCCGATTTAATATATCCCTCTTCTTCCATTCTGGCACACATTGCAACAAAGTGCATCAAATCTATAATGACTAAATGAATTACAAACAAATCATGTGGCTTTGAAGTTTGTCTTAATTGATTTTAATGTTTTCAGAGTTCTTTGTGTCTTTGATCTAAGATATTCTATACAGACACAGAACCGGCTTGAGATGTTACAGGGCACTGTGAGTGAAGGGATTCATTAATTTCACTTGCATACAATGCTACCAATGCAAAGTGAGTGGCACTGTTGTGATCCGGAGGTCTTTTTTACTTTATTTATAACATACTTTTATGACTGCCAGGTCTGGAACATAACAGTCCTCCTGAGAAGAAAAACCCACTCCCTGATTCTTTTTGCTTTCTCATAAAAGCAGAGAGAGCAGTTCCACAATTACATATACATATTTGTACTTTAAGCCTTGAATGCTCTCTGACTTAATGCTCTGAGTATTAGCCTCCTGACTCATGGTTTCATTTAACAACGGTAAAATGTATCTACCAGTCAAATGAACTCATTAGTTCCCTGGCTATTTAGAGACCACCTTCAGCAAAGCAAAAGTCCAGGCAAACTACTGTGGGCTCAGCAAGATCACCAAACCTTCACATGTTTTATTTTTTTTATATATTTTTTACCCATATTTCCCAGTCAAGATTGCTGAAAACTCCAGAGGGAAAGTTAAAAATGTAAGAATTGCTTACATCTGTTTGAATCAGCCGAGAATTAAGATCTTACAGCTGTGTCTAGTCCTCAAAACATAATTCTCTCTGGGTTTAATCACGTGAATTGAAATATTCACTCGAAGGTGTAGGAATGCCAAAATTGCTCATTCACACATAGCAACCATAACTAAACCAATATTCACATTTATATGAAATCACTGAAGGCAATACATAACACTATATGAAAAATTCTAAGTTGTGTGTCCACTATACATGAGCAAGCTGCTTAATATTGCATTCACAAGGTGTCTGGCATTTTACAACAGCTATAGGGTGGGTTAAAATACAGTTCAAAAAGAGAAAAATCATCCTTTCTACAGCTACAGTATTGAGAGTTTAATTCTTTCCAGAAAAGCAAATTTTAAAAGCCTCTGTAGAAATAAAGGTAGCTTGCTATGATAGGAATGTGTATTAAAATAAATTGCAGATTTTAAAACAAAAAAATGAAAAAAACATACAGCAAGAGGAAAGAAGTTCAGTACAACTAAATGCTGCAATCTGAATACGCTGCTAGGTGATGCTGAAGGAAAATTCATTGGATGGAAATTATGGGCTTGTCACTCGGCTGAGAATTTAGAAATTACCTGTGTATTGGGCAAGGTAGTATCTCTGGTTTCTTGAGATTACAAGGGAGATTTTTCTGGTTCATAGGTTCAGCCTGTCTACGCAAGAGTGAGAAGTAAATGGCAAACTCAATTGAAGATATGAAATTGTAGGGTGTTTTTGTGTTTTTTTTTTTTTAATAAGGTTTCTTTTTTTTTATTTATTTGAGAGATAAATCTAGTACTCATGCTGTGGTGTTTTTAGGTTCCCCTAGTCAGCCAGTTAGAGAAAAGTAGAGTAGAGAAAGGTGTGAGTTAAAGCACTGTAACTCTGAGACAGGGCCAAATATGACAGCCTAACTCAAGTAAAAAACACATAGCTGCTGTCTCCAGCCACAGAGCATGAGAACAGCCTGGAAAAGAGCTGAAGGGTTTTTAAAGAGGGTTGTTCACCACCCCTGCTTATAAAACCACTGAAATGTTTTACTTCAGGTCTTTTAATTTCAGTAGCTAGTTTTGCTTGTTTGGGTTTCTCGACTTTTTTCCTGCTCCTGTTAGTTTTTCACCTGGTCTATCTGCTACTGCAGTTGAAACTATGCCTTCTACATATGCTCAAATCAACAATACTTTGGTTTGATTTTTTAATCTAAAAAAAAAAAAAAATAAGAAGAGAAGCAAAGGCATAAGAGAGTGAGTGCTATGCAGTGGAAGAGTGTGGAGCTACCACTAATCCAGGCTGTGCACGCTGTGTACTTGAAAGAGTCTGGGAGATTGGTGAAAAGCAGAATGAAGACAAGGGAAAACTCAACTTGCTTGCCAATGGTGTAATTAAGTGCTATTTATCCTTTTTACAATATTTACATTGGCAGTGCTTCATTAGGGATTTATGGCCATCTGTCTTACAGATTTATTGTATATGTTGTGGATTTTGCGATTTAAAATTGCTTTGGAGCTAGAACAAATCCCTCTGCTGTGTATAACCCAACACCTGAGTTTCCTGAGGATAAGAAAAGTTTCATGAACCTACTTATAGCACTTCACAAAATATTGCCTGCGCTGATATCACACTGGTCGTCAGTAAACTGAGCCAGCAATGTGGTAACACTCAATGTCACTCTGACATGTCTGTTTTAGCAACAAAGAGAAGAGAGGGAGTTTAACTGTTACTTGGGTCTTACACTTTTAATGCATTTTCTCTTTGCTTAGCCTTAAAACATTTTTTACTACCTTCTTTCAACTTAGTTCTCATATTTAAACTTTTTTTTTTTTCCCCCCCAAATGTGTACCTTTGCTTCCTTTCCTGTTGCTCAGTGTTTTCTGTGGATGCAGAACATTGTAACACAAGTGAAAGTCTGCTCTGACCCCAAGTAACTTTCCCCAGAGTGTTGCCTGGACAAAAGAGTCTTGCCCAGTGAGGGTAACATTCTATGGCAGAAGCAGGAGTCTGATGGTTTGCTACTTGAGGTTATTTTGCAAAGGCACAGGGTGCATCTCCCACAATGCCTATTTTGCTTACACAAAACTGTTCTAATACCATTCTACAAACTGTAGCTTGGGGCTATAAACCCTAACAGAAGAAAGCAATAAGAGTAACTAAAACAGTGTGGAAACATTGTCTTAAAATGAAGTTCAGGTAGAAAATTTTAATCAACTGAAGTCTCTGAAATGAGAAATAAAAACTTCTGTTGTAGAAACATCAGGAGAATTCAGAGATCCAGGACTTTAGGCCTCATGCTCCCTGGGGATTAGACGCCCAGGGATGTTGATTAGGAGGACAGCCTTCCCCTACCCCTATATCCATTGAAGTATTAACAGTTTATTTGCAAGTAATTTCAGGATTTTAACACTCTTTTGTTCCTGAATGGTTTTTGCCTGTATTCAACAGGAGATGAAAATCCTGACTTTTTTTTTTTTTCTATCTGTAATAATACCTATTCTCCCAAGGTGATACTTGAAAAACAGTAGAGATCAACAGTGTGGATTAACAGAAATTAATCATGATAGAAATAACTCTTGCATTAAAGATTTGTATTGTGAGACCAAAAAACTATGCAAATTGAGAAAAGCAGCAAATTGGACCCATCTGTGTTGTGAAGTCTTGATTTGTGCTATCTTTGATGTATTGAAGTGATCCCATTGTGGGGATGCTGTGCCTGTGCTAAATCTAAATCTTAATTACAGTGTTAACTTGCCTACACACACACAAAAAGTTTAACTTTGTCCCATTACTACTGAAATGACTCTTTATGGAAAAGGATGTGAGTTGAGTTTTAGCCCCTTTCACCAAAATGTCTAAGTTCTGGTAGCGTTCCAAATCCTCCCCTAAATGATCGACACCATCTAATTTTTTTCTTTTATTTTTGGCAGATAATGACTAAAGGCTCTATTCTGTAGATTAAAAGGAGGAACTGAGGGAATTGAGTGTGTTTAGGCTGGAGGGAAGGAGGTTTGGGAGGGACCTTATTACTCTCTGCAACTCTCAGAAAGGAGATTGTAGCGACGCGGGGGGGTTGGTCGCTTCACCCAAGTAACAAGTGGCAGGATGAGACAAAACAGCTTGAACTTGTGCCATGGGATATTTAGATTGGATACTAGGGAAAATTCTTCACAGAAAGGGTAGTAGAGCACTGCAACAGGCTGCCCAGAGAAATGCTTGAGTTCTGATCACTAGATTGGATGATTGGAGGTATTTGAAAAGACATGTAGATGTGGCACTTTACGGACGTGGTTTAGCTTGATTTGATAGTGTTGAGTTAATGGTCTTAGAGGTCTTTTCCAACCTAAATGATTCTGTGATTACATCTCACTTGAACCTAAGGCTTTACCTTCCATGCTACTTTCACTGCAACCTGTTTTCTAATGTATCATAGGTCCACTGGAGTGATGGGCAAGGCTGAGAGTGGGCTGGTGCAACTGAAAAGGGCTGAGGAGGAGAAGGCAGAAGATGCTTCTTTTGCCACCATCTCGCAAACCTCATGCTCCAGTCCTTTGCTTGGATGACCAATGGGACTCCCACTGCTCATCATGACACAGCCAGGAGTGAATTAAAGCAGAACGACTGCCTTGGAAAAACATCCATGAGTTCTGCTAGATTAAAATTTCTCTTTTTTCTCCTTACCTTCTGAAAAACCCACAACTGAGAACAAATGTTAGAGTATTCAGCCAGTGTTTCCCTGAATATAGGCTTGCACTGCTCTGCCCTCTCTGCGCTCTGTCCCGGCTTTCTGCCAAGAAACCCACTGCTGTTGCTCCACTTCTGGATGTTTCTCAGCCTAATGTTACTTTTCCCTCGTGTGGGCAAAAGGGCTGACCAAGAACCCGGCCACAGGACAGCTGCAGTGTAAGGTCTGCATGAGCTGCCCTTTTGTGCGCTGTGCTGTGCTTGGAAATGCTGATTCCTCTGGCTTTGCAGTTTCCTTTCAGCTTGTATCAAACATATGCTGTTTCTTTGTATACAGGCATCTCATAGAATTTCTGAACTGCCTTTCTGTCATCCCCGAGTCTAAATTACAACTGTCAATTATACATGAAAGGTAGGTGAGATCAAAGGCTTCCCTTAGTCCTGCTACTTGTGCATCTGCTTCACCCATAAAACTACAAAACAAAAATTCTCTTTCAAAATGCTCATCTTCAGTTTAACCTGGTACATTTCATAAAAATTATCATCTTGGTAGCTTCCCACTATCGTACAGTGCATAATGAAGAACACTTTATATCCTTGTAAATGACAAGAGAATTTGAAATGTGAAAAGGACATTTTACAATGAGTAATTTCATGATTCTCTTCAGTGTTTGACAAGGATTTTACCTAGAGTTGGAAATATTAATGAATCAGATAATTTCAGAGTAAAATAGAAAAAGATTAGAAGAAAAGTTGGCAATTTTTTTTGTTTCGTTGTTCTTTTGTTTTTAAAGAGTTATAATTGAAAAAATAATTGAAAGTAGAATTCTGAAGCCATTTATGTGGATGTTATTGCAATGTTTTCTTGATATTCAACCTGTTGTTGAATGTATTTCACACATCCATTCCTGAGGAAAATGTAGAAACTCTCAAATGGAACAGATCTAAACTTTGGGGTTTTTTTTCCAAGTTAATACCCCTCTTCCTTCCCTCCTGCCNTTAAAATACTCTTATTAAAATGTGATGACTTAAAGTAAGCTCATTATGTATGTTTCAGCTTCAATTTTAATCTGATGAACCTATTTAAAATTAAAGACCCTAGATGTTGAAAAGCTCCACTTTATAAATATATGCTTCCTTTAAATACATGATAAACTGTACCAAAGTACTGTTCCAGTATCAGAGAAGCTCAGCTTGATGAAATTCTTGCAAGGAAATGTGTATAATGTCCCATTGTGCTGACATATTTTAAAAATTGTAACATTAATAGTTTAATGAGTAATGTGAACTGCTTTGGTCTTCAGCTAAGGCTTCTTTGCACAGGGGTTGCTCCCATGTAGTGATTTTAGTTCTCTATGGATTTTGTCATTAATTTGACAATTTAGTTCATGTCAGCAAGCACTCTAATAAAGTGAACTTTCGATGCTTTAGTCTTCTGGTTGGTGAAGCTGTTGGGGGTAGAGTCAGAAGAGAGGAATATTTATACAAAACATTATATTTGCCTGTTAAATTAAAACCTTTTCAGCCAGATGTTTTTTTCCAAAGATTTTTATATGCATGACAGTAAATTTCATTTATAGGATACAATAAGAGAAAGGGTTTACTCTTGCTGGTGTTAATGCTGCACTTAGAATACGTTATGTATAACTCTTACATTGTTACAATTAATTTGGAGTCATCAGTTATTCTATCTTTCCTCAAACATTGAAATCTCTTAACAATTGTATTCTACTTGAAGCTTAACTCTTTTTATTTGGCGTGATTCAAAGAGGCTACTCCAATATCATTGACATCTTATGGTTTTCTTCAAATCAGTTAATCCATATCGAACTGTTCTTAAAAAAACCCACGACCAACACTACAATGCATGTACAAAGCCCAGGCTAATTATTTTGCTGGGTGAGATTTAATGTGATACTGGCTGCAGAAATGACAGCTTAGTATACATCCTGGATCATTTCAAAAATGCTTTTAATCTTGTCATTTGTGCTAGTTTAAAGAAGAAAGAAGCTTTACATAGCACCATTCTAAAGATGAGGCCTACTTGTTGTTTCACAGATCTGTAGAATATAATCATACATCTGAAGCTTTTTCAAGAAGAATCTAAGGTACCTCAGCATATGTTTGTTAAAAATGTACTTTCCAAATTATATCCTGTACTCTCATTAGACTAGTTAAGGATGATGGTCTTATTTCAGCTTAGCCTAATTGAATTTAAAGTATCTCCACTCATTGCTCTGAAGTTAGCCTTTGTTTGTTTACTCCAGTGTGGAAGCAGCCGTATCTTGGCTTTCAGTGGTTTGGCCTGATACATGTGAGAGGAATGAAATCAAGCCTGCAATGTTTTAAAGCATCTCCATACATTGGTATTCTCACTGAGTGAAACAAAATCAAACAGGCATCTGGGAGCAGTGAAATAAGGGGATATTTTTTCTTAATATCGACCTTGGATTCAGCAAGGGACCCCAGTGAGGGAGGATATGCAGAGGGGTGCTCTGGGCAGCAGATACTTACCTTGTTGTCTCAGCCTCTTTTTTTTCTGGCTTCTTATGAAACAGAATGACAGTAACAGTAGTTTTGTCTGAAACCAGAACGGCCTTGCACAAAGTCAACCTTAAAGTCTGTAGCCAAATTGCCACTCTAAAATGAAGTTTATTTTGTAGATTTTGTCAAGTCTCTTGTATGACTGGCCTCACATATGGATATGCACGTCAAGGATTGTGGAAAACTCAGTCCTTAGGTGTTCCTGTCTGCTGGTGCTTTTCAAGACTTTGTTGTTACTATTATACTATTATGCATCAAGGAAATCTCAAAATTTTTCATGAAAGCAAGAGACCTGTTCTTATTTTTATCAGGGTAGTCATTACCTAAGCTAGCAGGGTACCTGCTTGAACTTTAAAGGACTGACTCTATCTTGATTAGTTGTACCAGAAACTTAATTTTTCACATCTGAGGTGAGCACAGTGATCAGCAGTCAGTAGGTTTCCTTAGATGTCTCTCACTTTCTTCTCTACATTTTATTTTAATTCTGTTTCCACCTAAAAGTATCTAGCTCACTTTGCAGCTTGGTGGCTAGGAGAGATTTCTGGGATGAAGTTGGGTGTTCTGTGTTCCAGTTAAGCGCTCTAATTTTTACAGATTTTACTTCTTTAGAGGTAAGAGAAAAGGGGCTTTTTTTTCTCCTTTTCCATCTTTGAATTGGAAATGGTCTTCTCATCTAAACTGGTTCATACATTCCTTCAGGCAATCCAACTTTTACGGAAAAAAATTCATCAGAGAATCCCTGACTTGTTGTGCTCTCTAGAGACCCATATCTACTGGATTTTAGTTTCTTTGCCTTTGACATATTGACATAAAAAAGCCTCTAATAAGCAGAAGCAAGACCACCATTCATCTTTCTCTGCTGCTCTCCAATTTGTAAATGAGCAAAGTTTGGTTATATACTTACATGTTGTAATTATTCTGTAACGACTAATGTACTGTAATCTTTTGTAGTTCCAGCAATGAATCCTTTCCTATTGATTATTGAAACACTATTAATGCTAATGATAACCCTTAATCTGTTTTGGAATTCTAAATCTTTTATCCTCCAAAATAATCACTTTTAATTATTTTTCTGGACATCTGTCTGTTTTGAGACTCATCAAGAAAACTTAAGAGTAATATATTTTATTTTTATATTTCAATATTTTCATGTTCTAATATGGCTAGAAGGAACATTAAAAAGAATACTGTAAGTTTTAAGAACCATAACTGTAGAATCATTCATAGTTTACTGATGGGTTTTGGTATGAATGCCTTCTAAGATATCATTCCTTTAACAAAAATTTTTTAGTATCATCTTGTGAATTCAATTCCAATTCTGTTGTCATCGTTGGTTGCTGGTTTATTTTATGGAATGAGAAATTCTGAAAAGCAGAATTCGCTAGAAGCTTTGTTTGGTGTTTAGGAGTCGGGAAAAGAGGAAGAGGAAGGTTGTTAGAGCTTTAATGATAAATTGTAAATTGTAAAGCAAAAATATTTTTCTTTCTGTTGCACTCAATAATGTTGACTGGGTTCTACCCCTCTGCACAAGACGTCAAACTAATCTTAATTAACTTAATCTAAATTTTACTTCGTACCAGTCTTCCTTGGTTTTAAAACCTATTGTAGTAACAAAATAGCTGAGAAAGTTAGGATTTCCTTACATTTGTAACAACACTTTGTGTGTAATGAAAGTCTTGAGTCTCAAGGATAAACTGTAAATATTTGAAGAAGTGTATGTCAAGGGTGGGAATTCTTTCAGGGTGACATGAACAAGACTAGCACAAACTGCAGCACACTTTCAACTAAATTATTTTTCTTTTCCCTACATTTACAATGTATGCAAAATGCTGTTATGGCTCAGACATCTGTCCTGACAGTGCAGTAGAAGTAGGTTTAATATTTAGATAGTCCTGGAATATGAACTGGGGATGATGGGGGGGAACTTTTCCCTCTTCTTCTGCAACTCTTAATGAAGATAAAAAGGCATGGTTTAAATTAGAATTACAGAGTGAGAACAACCCCCCTGGTGCGTGGAGAACAGGGTCTGCTGCCTCTTAACTTCTGTCTCTTTCAACCTTGCATATCCACTCGTACTGTGCTGCCTTATTATCATGTGAGTGGCACCAGTCCCAGCTCAACTTGGGTGCAGTTCTGCAGCAGGAAGTTAAGGCAGATCCTAAAAAGCTGCTGTCTGCCCAAACGATGAGGCAGCTGGGAGTTCTTGGTGTAACTAACTAAACCGCATTGATTAATGGCTATTATTCTGGACATACAAGGCAATAAGATCCGGAAAACACTAGCACATAAAAACCTTGATCAACACAGGATTATAAATTAAGAAACAAGGCTAGGCATTAAAGCATGTATTTTACTAATAAATCACATTTGAAATGGCATGCAATACAAATTAGCAACTTAAGCAAGGCATAAGTGGGACTGAATTTGTTTCTATGAAAAGATTTATGCACTTTTAAATGGCATGTTTAAAATTGTTTGAGGGGAAAGAAAAGAAATGAAAAAAACGGATATAATGTTGGTGTAAGATGGCACTTACAGTAATGGGAGAGAGACTTTATCTACCCCTAAACATCTTTAATCCATCTTCTTTTTGTTTGTGATATCTTACATGTGGTGATGGCTTCAGTGATAAAGAAATAACTGAGCCTCTACCTGTTCTTCTGTTTCATTACTTTTCCTCAAAGCTCTTTTGAACATATCATGTCAATTTCCAGTAACAGTGTTCCTGTCGGCTAAAAATTTATAGCATTTTGTCCCACACTCCTCCTACTCTAAGTCCTCCTAGTTCTGGACTGACATGAGCGTGAACAAAACTTTATCATTACCCCCTCTCATGATATTTCTGCTATGGGCTTCATGTTCTCTTTCTTTCTCATTCTCCACAGACATTTGTTGGTGTTGTGGTAGAACATTGCTTTATTGTACTGCCTTCCAAACAAAAGACCAGTGACTTTTTCTTTCTATCCTTTCGTCTATCAGTAGAGTAATCCAGAGAAATACCAAGACATATACAGCTGCTTGATGTTGCATGTAGCCATTAAAGGCATCTATGAATGTGCTTGTCAGTTATGTCATCTCTTTTCTTCAAGTGTTGCCCATGCTACTTCTGTCATCTGCCTTCCTTTTGAAACTTTGCATGCCCAGCAGAAAGTTTTCCCAGACTTAATGAGATGAACGTAATTGATGTGTTTGAGACATTTCAGTGTCTATTTTACATAGGCATAGTAAAATAATGGCAAGGAAAAATAGTTTCTGTTGTTCTCTGAATAGACACATATCAACATATCACCGTGTAATTACATTCTAGTGAATGTGACCCCTGTATTAGCAAATGAGTTTTGCATTTGAAATGCTGAGGCATGCATTTTTTTAACATACTCATGTACAAACTGCTGTTTAGAGTTGATTCATGGCAAAATTGTTTTCATCTATGTATGTGTAACTGATCATCAAACACAAATGAAACATGCCAAGACTCACACAAAGTGCTCTAGGAATCCATCTCTCCTTTTTTAATAGCATTACTCTCTTAACTAGCTTTTTAAACTATCCTTTCAGGGAGAGGTGAGTTCTACATGAAAGCAGGAAGACTTAAAAAAATGTGAAGAATGAAGAACAGTGGAAACTAGTTTGGTTCACACTAGACACAACCTACTGGTGTGGATTTATCTGCCTTCTTAAACAAGCACTCAGGAAAGGAAGGATACCGAGAAAAAAGTTCTCAAACAGGATTTCTTTTTTTTTTTGGTCAAGGAAGAGACAGGAAATCCCTGCAAAACTTAGATTTCAGCTACTGATGCAGCTCTTTTCATATTTGACATATTTTTCAATTATGAAATCACATCAGAACTGGCCAAAATAGCTTTTACTGTATTCCTGAAGTTCTTAAGGGAAATTACTTGCCAACATCAGAAAACCTTGTGTGTTAGTAACCACTAGGGGGCACAAGAGTGACAAAAGACTGAATAGAACCGAACACCTGCTAACAGTTTATTTTCTATGGGGCACAAAAACTACAGACCTTCTTAAGCACTAACCAAATACACGCACAGATCTGACAATGTTCCGCAAAAATGATTAAAATAAAAAGAGAACAAATAACAAACTGCTCCTCCAAGCAGACTGGTGGGCTGAGGAGCAGAGGGAAGGAAGGGAAAAGCCCCCTCAAAGATGATATCTCCTGGTCTCGGAGCTCCTGAAAGATAAAAACAGTGAGAAGCACCTTCCCTCCAGGAACCCAAGGGGAACACATACCACACTGTTGCAGCTAGGTGGTCCCTGGTGCCACTGTTGGAGCTCCGATGGTGCTGCGTGGTAAAGGGAGCCAGGAGGGACCAGGAAGAATGGCACTTGATGTTACCTGGGCCGCAGCAGCTGGCCAAAAGGGACAGGACTTCCAGGGTTCTGGTTCTTATGGGCTCTTGATCTCGCGTGAACCTGGCTGTCCTCCTATTGGTATGCAGCATTGGGCGCCGCCCCTTTCTGAGATTTTGGTGCTCTGAGCAAAATGATGCTTCCTGCCAAAAAGCCATGTGCTCTAGACCCGGGGCCTGGTGGCCTCCACCGCCACCAGCCGTGGGGCACTCCCAGGATCAGCAGCACGGCCCACAGGGCTGCTCCTGTCGCCATAATCCACTCTGGGTGGCAGCTCTGGCCCAGGGGCCAACTTTACTCCATGTACCTGCTGCTGCCGGGCTCTGGCTCCGCCCCCCGTGGTCAGGCTGGTGGCCACCGGGCTCTGGGAACACCAGGAGGGGGAACCTGGGGCTGCTGGGGGCCAAGAGGGCTCTGCCACCCACCATGGGTGTGGCAGCACCCTCCCTGCCGCTGCCACGGGGGCTGGGGCTGGGCCACCACCCCGTGGCACCTGGGGACAGGCTCAGGACAGCCCAGAGGATGGCCTGCATCCAGGCATGGGCTGTGCCAGGCCAGCCCCTGCTGGCATTCAAAGTCTCAGCACAGCCTCAGGGGACTTCTCAGCCAGGCACAGCTCTGGCTCGGGCCAGCCCACAGAGCCCGGGGAGAACCTGATCCCCAGGAGGGAGCGGGCAAAGGCAGCTCCCAGCCCTGCTTGGCTCCTGGGGAGAGAACAGGTAGGAGCAGGGGCCACCCCAATTCCAGCCCAGCCTGGGGGAGCCATGGGAGACAGCCAGGAGCAGCTCCCCCTGGTTGGGCCCTGAGGTCAGGCGTGGCCTGGGGGGCCCACAGAGCCTGGGGGCCCGCAGTCACTCCCCACAACCACCTGGGGAGGGGTTTCACCATCCAAGTTGGCTGTTTCCCTTCTCAAGGAAAAAAATCAAGTTTAAAGAAAATAACCTTTCCCTTCCCCATCAAGACAAAACTGCTTTCCTAACCCACTACAGTAACAGTCTGGAAAAAAATGGTCTTTTAAATTCAAGTTAAGTCATCAGTCTATTAAAAATCAGTGTTGCTACATGGATTTGCATTATCTGCAAACCTGAGCTCCTACTCTTTTTGAAGTCAAGGGAGTTGAAGTGTGAGGGTGTGGGGTAACCTAACATGTGGCAGCGTGTTGTTGCACTTGGTCACACCTTGTTCAAGAAACTGGCTGCTGTCATCTGAGACCTTTGTTCCCTGGATGTGGTTAGATGATAACGTCAAATGAGCACACATAACAAGAAGAAATCCTCCCAGAACATCTTAAAAGTCAACATTCCCTACCAGTGTTTCAAATCAGATCTTCGCTGCAATTAAAAGACAACTTCCATTAATTACACAGCGAGTTGTATGCCACCCAGGTAAGTGACAATTGACAGCTGGCACTGAGTAATCGGGAAGAACAGGGCTGGTTGAATATCGTAAGTGAGAGACACTGAGACAACCTGCTCTTCAAAATCTGTCACTTGGCACATCTATTTCTAATTGTAGTCTACTCCTGGTTCCCTGCTGCTTTTTGGTTTTTGAGCAGTAACATATTTACTGGATAATCACGAAAATGACTTGTGAATAAAGCAGATGGACCTGATTTGGTAGAGCGACTGTTTGTGAAATTATACTAAAACAAATGAAATTCTAAAATATCCGATGCAATCAGAAATTAAACTGGCAAATATCAAAACAATTTACAACTCTCTATAGCTGAATACATGTAAGAACACACACACACCCTGAACATAAGTGTTGGCAGAAGTCAAGGATTGTTTAGAACGAATTACCACTTTTTAGGTAAAATATTTATTAACTGTCTTGGTGCCAGGCTAAAAGATACAAATGCAGCAAATCCACTATTATTGATGTAAAATCTTTCTCCTCCGTTCTATTTCTACAAATAGTTCCTGCTGTGAACTGGAAGACCTTTGCAGTTTTTGGGACATTGTCTGTTTTTTTTTTCCACTTCGTTAATGTTTGTCTATATGTAAAGAACATTAATATTATTTTTATTTGTATCTCTTCGTAATTACACTTAAGTAATATGCACAAAATTCAATCAAATGCATATCTGAGAATTGCTAGTCTTTGTTTTTCCTGTAATACATAGGTGAAGTAGAACTAGACAAAATCAAACCTTGGTTTGATTTATTCTAATGAGTTTGTTGTATGTTTTATACAGTTCCTTGTGTCTTTTTGGTTTTCAAGGCTTAGTTCTAAACAATCTCCTCCCATAAGGCAAAATGGTTAACATTTTTTTAAGCAATTGCAAACTTTGCAAAACTGTTTCTTAATGATGTCAGGGTAATCAGAATTGTAGAAATTTTAAGTACCTTTCAAATTGATCTGTAACTTGAGCTCTTTGAAGAGGGGTGATGCTTGGGGCAGGTAGGGAAATTTATGGACTACCAGACATTGCACAGTATTTAAATTTCCTTAGTTATATATGCAGTGATTGCAGGTATATGACAATATTTTATTAACTCTCCTCAAACAAGAGAAGATATTTTAAGAGAAAAAAAAAAAATTATAGTAGAAAATCCTATAGGACTCATGTACTAGGAAGCAAAATTACTGATGTGTTTTCAGAAAAGAACTCTTAGTTCAGTAACAGTTGGTTGTTGTTTTTTTTCTATCCTACACACTTTTTGTTCTCTCTTCAGAAACATTGATATACCATGAAACTTAATACTTTTTGCTTATCTTTTAAGTAAAGTAACAACAGACTAATACCATTTCTAACAAAGCAGAAAATATGAATGAGATTCTTAGTACTAGATCAAATGAAAAAACATAACTTTAGAAACATTGGTTTTACCAGTCACTTCAAAACCACTGTTATTAAATTAGATTATGGAGACTTTACCCTATCATGACAAATATCTTTGAACTAGACACAAATACTTTTTAAGATGCATTAGATGAGAACACAGGTGCTTCAGCCACACATTAGCTCTACCTTTTATTTTCTTTCTAAAATGCTATTGTAATTAACTCAATCTGTTTTCCCTGAACAGTAAAGCAGCTTATGCAATCCACTAAGTTCTGAGAATATACTCAAGATGCCAGTTGATTCAAAAATGGGAAAGAATAGAGAACTGTGTCTGCTTTTATCTTATTGAAAAAAAAAATATTTTAAGAATGGGAAGCTGGAAGAAAACATTGGCTGAACAGAGCAGTAGGCTTTGTAAATCTTAGAAAATGGAGGACCAAAAGCAGTCGAGAATTGCAAATGTCAATCATTCAAAAAGGACCCAAACTAACAAACAGAAAACCAACAGGAACCTTCAAGGAATTTTACAGTTACTGCTTTTAAGAGGATATGGCAAGGAGAATGCTATGTAATGAAGCTTTCAAATTAATTGAGGAAGGATTGCAGAGAGAAACTATCCTTGGCAGAAGAAAAGGACTGAAGAGATAGTAAGACACAAATATATCAGTGTCATTAAGATTTTTGAGCAGAAACAACTTATTCTGGAAGCTCATGAGGCCCCTTAACTGGATAGCTGCAGGATCTTTTAAATGAATATTCATTTAATGTTGCCTGAAAATGTAAATAAGCTGCACTGCATCTGTATTTCAAACTCATTTTTCAATAGTGTTATGGAAAAGTTGCCTAGAATTTTGAACACAGGGTTTTTTTGCATCATTTTAGGACAGGTCAGAAAGCCACAATCTCTTAATTAACAGATTGGTAAAAGGCACTAACTTTGAATTAAGTAACTTAAAAACCAGAGGAGTTGCCTTCTCAAAATTCATATTTAAAAGATGCTTTTTGCTTAAGCTGACTGTTCTGATCAGCTTTCACAGGGCAAAAAGACAAGTCTGCTGTCTCTTGAGAAGGGATCCTCTGGGCAGCCCCACTGCCCTACTTTCAAGCTGATGCTTTTAGCAAAACAAACAAACAAACAAAAGCCAAACATCTTCCAAACAAAGCCAAATTTCTAACTCTGCAAAAATTTTGGCCATGTAATTTCAGTACAAGTGGGGAAAAAAAATGCCTCAGGTATTTGACTGTGGAATTCTTTTTTTTCCCTGGAAGATGTTACTCTTCTGATCCCTTTGTAAATATAAATGCTTAGGACTAAATAAAGCTGTCAACATTTGAGAAGAGACTGTAGAACAGTAAAAGTTAAAAGCTGAAACATTCTCTATATACCATTGTACACACTCATTTTGTAGAGATGTGGATACTACTCGTCTTTCTATTCTATTGATGCTGTAAATATGAGGAGAATCAGGAAAAGATGGATGATGCCATTATTTACTATTGGTACCAAAATAGTGAGCAGGTAAAAATAAAAAGCATGTAAAGACACATACTTCTTGTTCAAGTGATGTAAAATCTGAGGACTTAAGTGATGAGTGTGCATTAGAAGGCAAATGGAAAAACACTTTTACCAAAATGTCAGTCTTGTAGGTAGACATATCATAGTTGAACACTTGTAGAAATACAAGTCTCATATCCTTGATATGACTGAGGACTGAACAGACATTAATACTGATTCCAGGTGATTTTGATAGGGCACAGAACAACTAAGATTGTATTAAGAGACAACAAACTATTTTAAAATTTTATTCGTATGACTATTGGGTTTTCTTAGGCATCACTGAAATTTAGAGATTTTAATAAGACTACAATATGAAATAAAGCTATCTTTTTCTAAGGATTAAGGTTTTATATAGTGATACTTAATACAGAAATAGAAATAATCAGATGATCATCTATGCAGACGCTTAACTGAGTTGAACTGTGGATCTGGTTTATCAATTTTTGCTGGATTAGTTGTATGCGCAGTACAGCAGCTGGACAGCAGTACAACATGAAGAATGTTGCGTTGGATTGTCCAGGGCATCAAGGCTTTAGGGTAGATGTGTGCACAAAGGACTCTGTGTCATCATACATTGGTCATTTTGAGCAAGGACTTTATGCTTTTTGTGGTTCCTTTCCATCATTCACATATGGTTGCCTGTCCAGAAAAGAAAGCTGATGCATGTCTGGGATGTGTGTATGTATGTAAAAGTATATGGGGGAGGAGGAGGGGAAGCAGCAGTAGTTGAAACTGTGTACACGAAGAAAAGGAGCTTAGTGTGCTTCCAGAAGGAAAAGAAGAGCTGGAGTGTGATATTTAAATACACTTTTAAAAGTGCACATTTGTGCTTGTAAATAAAATGGGAGCAGATGTACGAATTCGATCAAGGCTATTTATCTATAAACTGAGCTGTTTCCAGATGATAGCAGGCATTAATAGGATAACAGGGATGGTGTTACAATCCATAACGGAGGTTCTTATTAAATTCCCATAATCAAAATTAAAGTACAAATGAGACTAAATGTTGAGGTTTAAAATAATTTTATTTGCTTATAAACTAAAGCATAGAGAAAGAGAAGAGAAAGAAAAAGTTGGGGGAAAAAAGCTAAGAATTACAATAAAAAGCATAGAAAACCGTTACCACCACGATGTTTCGGTGTCTTTTACAATAGTTGGAATATGAGGAGATGTTTTGATGGTCTCAGTGGTCGCTGGTCTGCCATGATACACATGCATGCAGCCAGGCTCCAGGGTTTTTTGCTGAGCTGCTGGCATTGCTGGAGTTTGGTTCTTGCGTGAGCCAGAGAGGGGAAGAGTTCTTTGTAGCTGTATTTTCCTGTTTGGAGTCTCCTGAGTAGCAAAGTCTCTGCCACACACGTGGGTTCTTGCCAAATGTGTGGAGATCAGCAGTGTGGGGAGCAGGGAGAAGTGTGTAACAAAGTTCACTGCAACTGATATTTCTGGATTGAATTCGTGTCCAGGCTTCCAGGAATTCAGGATCCAGGGTTCCTCAGTTCACTCGTGTGTTTTAGGTGGATTCAGCTTTTTCAGGTGTGCAGCCATTCTCTCCTCTCAGCAACATCTCAGCTCTCAAGGCATGTCCATCTCCAGTGCCCTGGTACTGTCCGTTGTTCCCCAGCTACTGCCACTTTTTAACTGTTTCTTTTAGAAGTTTTCATAACTCCCCGATTTCCTAACACTGTCACAATAGGCACAGCAAGGAGAAAGTGCTCTGGCACAACAGGTGGTGGGGCTAAGATAGGGAAGTTCTGGTGCCTGTCATGAGCCCTTCGGGTGACCAGGAGACAATGAAGAAGTGAATACTAGGAAATTGTCTGCTACAGATGGGTAAAATGGGCATCAGCGCCTACCCTTCAGTTTACATTGGATTACTTCAAGAACCTCTTGCAGAGAGTGCTAGTAGGAATGCTGGAACAAGGATGATGGAGCAGCAGACTGTGGGGAAGGGCTGTTGGAGTGGCAGGAGCTATCAGCGCAGTGTCAGTTGGTGCACAGTTCCTGTGCACTGCACCTGCCTCATGCTGCTTCTCTGGACACCCAGGAGGGAGTCAGCAAGGAAATCCTTTGCCTTAGGAAGGAGGGTCAGTCCAGTGGGCTTCAACAGGGTACCGAGAGAGTCCCCCAGACCCGCAGGGGTTAGTAGTAAGCAAGGCTGGTGTCAGCATCTTTCTGTTCCTCATCATCCAGGGATGGATTGGCGTAGGCTGCTATGAACATCTGGGCACCTGGCTTCCAGCCAGGCCAGGTGGGGACATGCCTCCACCTTCTTTGGGTATAAGTTGCATGACACCGGTTTTGTTTTCAAACTAGAAAACCCCTTTCCTTCCTATAAAGTGGTTCACTGGGATTTGCTGCTTTATTATTGGCGTTGTAATATTCCCTTACACTCACAGAATTTGGGAAATAAAATGTGTTAACTGAACTGCTGCCCTTCCCTCACTCCTTTTTTTTTTTCTTTAACTGGATATTTTAAAACTATATTCAGTGATGCAAACCAAAATATTTAGTAGTTAGAAGTTTCATTTCATAAAATGAAATATTGAAAGCTAACTACCTGATTTTCTGCTTGATATAACTACATTATTTTACAAATATTATTGTTTCTTGTAGTCTGCATCTTTGTAAAAAAAAAAATCAGCTTGCATTTTATTCTGAAAAGGTAAGCACCCCTTTGTACTTCTCTTCTTTTTGGATACACTGTTTGAAATTCTGGCACCAACAGAGTTAATTAAAATTATCACTGACATCAATAATTTACCTGAGATATTTCTTTTTTTATTGGCCAGTTACAAATATATTCATAATTATCCAAGTAGATATAAAAAAAGCTTCTGCACGATTGAAATTAAAGAAGGATATCCCCTCCACTCCCTTTATGTCTAAAGCTTTATTTTAACATATGGTATTACTTATTATATTGACACTCAGGCTTCTTGCACAAATGGAAATTAAGACCTAAGTAGCAACCAGAATTTTTAGAAAGATAAGTGAGAAGTGTCTTGGATCTTGGGCTACTTAAGTTCCTATCATATGTTACAGCTTGTTTTGTAAGAAATATTTGGACAAGAAAGTATGCACTTGTGTGGGGGTTTATTTGGTTTTGTTTGGGTTGTTTTTGGGGGTGGTGGGTTTTTGTTTGTTTTGTTTAGGATTTTTTGGTTGATTTTTTACCTCTCCCATGTATCCTCATGAAACTTCATTAAGTTAAAAAAAGTATCTTATGTAAGTTTCATACCTATATCTTCTGGATTTCATTGTTCTTGCTAAGATTAAAAAAATATTAGGAAAATACACAAAATATCTGTCTTTGACATACAATCGCATGTACAAATAGTTCTGCTTTCCTTTAGGTTCTTGCTGACCTGCATGGCTGAATTAATTCCGGCATTGTTTACTTAAGCACGTGCAGTCAGAGTTATTTGGGGTGTTCAGTGCATGACCAAGTTTTGGAGCATGTTAAATGCTTACAAAGCGTTGAAGGTATCAAGAAATATGATACATAGTGCTCAACACAATCTTTGGTTTGATTTCTGCTATGCATTTCCAGAAAGAGTTTCACTATCTAATAAGCTTAATGTCTTTGTTACCTGCCTGGAGCTTTGTTGATGAAAGATTTCATATAAATGTAAAGTTCTAATATTTTTACCTGAGCAGTTAGATGTTTTACAGTTGGTTAATTATTATTTCAGTGAGGGGGTGAGTATTTTCTGAATCACCTTCCCACAGCCACCCACCTAAACCAAGCAAAGCCTTGGCTGCAAGGATATGCTTCAAGAATTTTTAACCACATTACAATATTGAAAGTACCTAATATTACTTCCTCTTATTTTTTAATAAGTTACCTAAATGTGATTTCATTAAAACCACATAAATGATATTAAAAAAATCACAAATGAGTTCCAGGCACAGATTTATATCTCGGGTATGGATTTTGTTTTGTTGTTTGGGGTATTTTTTAAAGAGACCTTAGTAAGAAAGGAATCCCTTACAGATGAAACATCAACTCGCAGTCTTTCTTTGACCCCTTCTGAATAATCCAATGTTATTTTTTGTCTATCTCAAGTTAAGGATTGCATGTTAAATCTGCTGATAACTGATTATTCTCCTTGCAACATGAAGGACTTTTGGAATTTATTATCCAGGTTGAGTCTGATGGAACATTTGCAGGTGGACACTTTGAAGAAAGAATGTACTCTATGCCAGTGCATAAAAATAATTTCAACATTTCTTAAGAATTTTCACTTTTTTCAGGTTTAAATTCTATTAACGTGGTAAATTAGCTCTGAGTATTTCCAAACACATTTGTTGAAGGATTTTGTCATTGGCCATTGCTGGTTGTATGCCATGTATTATCACACAAATTTTGCTATAAGATCAGTCTGAATTTATTTTTTTTTCTTTTGGGTCACAAAATTTATCAAATTTAATGTACTAGTTAGTGACTGTTACCAAAATTTTGTAGCCTTGTTGAAATCATATTTATGTCCAGATCTTTCCTAATGCTGTAGCAAAGGCTGTGTCTGCTTAACAGAGATGTTATTCAGTGAGAAGAAAAGTGAACATCACACTTTGTATTGAGAAGACTATGCAGAGAAACCCTAAACCCTAGTTCCTTCTGGTAACTATCCCTGCAAAAGAAATCATTACATGCTTTCTGGTGCGTTGATTTTGGCAATATTATGAGGGTTCTTTAAGTCCTCATGACTTGAGTGCGAGGTGAAAGCACTCTACACGGGAGCTGTGTTTGGAAGCCTTCCACCAAGCTGTCTGAAAACCTTCATTAAATATTTGTGGCTCTGGATCCTCTTCACTTTATTGAAATATGCCATGCTGTGTGTAGGTGTCACTTTCACCAAGTTTTCTGATGTGCTGTGCAATATAATTAATAGACACTTTCCACAGTACACAGTTTTGCAATGTATAAAACAGAGGAAACTTAAGGGAGTCCAGAATAGGTGTGGTGAGTTTATGGAAAGCAAGTCTCCCTCTCCCAACTACCATGAGCATGTTTGAGCAAAATAAGGATGGGGTGGAGAGATGCAAGATACATGGATCTGGTAGGTGAATTAAAACTCTGAGGTTTTTCACAAGGGCAGTAGGTTAGGCTCTGACTTTAGTCTTGGGACGTTTTGTGTTGCCCATGTTTCAACCACTGGAAAAATGGTGGACGGGGATGTGTCAAATCTACCCCCTGCATTACAGTAGTTGTTTACCCAGTGCTTGTTAGGCTTGCAAGTAAGCTGGGAATTGTTTCACAGGTAACCTTTTCTAAATTATTAGTTTATTGCTTTCTAAACCTTTCACTAAAGCTACTAGCTCAAAGATTTCCTTATTATTTCCTTTAGAGTAACTGGGAAATTCACATGTTGAGGACCGTGTCTAATCTTTGTTTACCTGGTTCTCTGTGTTCTGTTACCACTTAATGTGGGTTTTCCTAGTTTATTGGTATCCTTAATGATATATTTATAGCCCTTAACTCACAGCTGTGTCTTACAGAAATATTTGCTCATTGTGTGTTTGTTGCCAGTGTGGCTATGGACTCCTTTTATTGTGAGGGGTCTATAGACAGGCTGGTACAGATTGTGTAGGTATGTCCTGCTGGGTATTTCTGTGTAGCAGGTGTGTTTCACAGACCCCCCTGGGCCCACAAAAGAACAAGTCAGCAACTGTGGTATGCAGGGGAATCCTACTACAAAAATCTAATAATCTCTATTGTAAATTCAGCTTATATTTATACTTTATCATAGTTTATATTTCCACAGCCAATTAACCAAGGGTCTTGTGTTCATGTGGTGTCCATGAGGTGTTTTCTCCAATCCTTTACAACCACATTATGGTCACATGGTTCTGATATCTGGTGTTTGTCCCACATGCATTGTCTTGGCATCCTAATGACTTGAGCATGCTCTGTTAGTTGTTTTATATGTCTGTAGTGTACCAAAGCTGATGAAGTCCCAGAAGAGGAATGGAGACTTCAGCTTCAGAAAGTGCTTTCAAATGAGACGGAATAGTCTGAGAGACAAAAGAAATACAAGTAGATTTCCAAATGAGAAAAGAATGGGGATTACAATGATGATAATATACAAAAAATCTCAAAATGAACCCCCTTAACATACTCCAATCAACCAGAAGTGCCTCAAACCCTGCCTTCAGAAAATAACGAAGTTGACTCTAGATGCCTCAGTTCATGGTTTCAGGAGATGTCTCTGTAGTTTTGCATGTGTATTTATGACTTTAAAATAGAATTTAGGGATGAGCACAGTAACGCCTGGGTCTCCCCTGGGGATCAAGGCTGATGATTGTGTTCAAAGTATGGCCATCATTCATAGCCCTATTTCTTATGCAGTCTTGTCAAGTTGTTAGGGACCTAACCTACCTGGAACAGCACAGGAGTTAAAGGACTCTGATTGTTAGGGAAGAATTGGCTTCAAACTGAGAGTGCTTAAACGTGTATCTCTTAGGGGTGTACCAATAAACATCAGTCCATATGAAAAAAAAAATCCCAAGGGATTTTCCTCTTCCTCTGCTACTGAGCAGAAGAGAATGAAAGATTTATATGGCCAGATGGAAAATAGTCAGTTTTTCTGGTACCTCTTAAGTGAACTTCTTTTGCATTTTAATATTAAACAACCATTGGAATAAAAAAGACTTTATTTGAAAGAAGAAGAAAGTAGGTTTTTAATGTACTTGCCTCTGGTTGATCTCCAGAGGAAGACTTTTTTCATCTATATATTGGTTCATTCTGCTGATATGTCAGTCATTTCTATTGCATACTGGAGGCATGATTTTACATCTGGCTTACTTGTTCTTGGAAAGCACAATTATTTGTTTTCCTTCAGGGTGTTTTCAAAAAGAATCTCTTATTTTAAATTGTAAAAGTGTATCATGTATATATGACATACAAAGCTTACTAAGCAAATCAAGCAAGAATGCTTTTTGCTTTTTTTTTCACCTTATCCTCTAACCTTTTTTTAGCTAAGTGTTGAGTTACAAAAGATAAGTACAAAAAGAATTTTTGTCGTGACTGTGATACATGTTTAACACATGCTATATATTATAAATACAGAGGAATAGAAAAAAAAATAAAGGCATGAGAAGGGGAAAGAAGTTTTGATTTCTTCAAATCTTTTGGAATCTCAAATGTAGAATTCTCTCC
>VXBA01002577.1:0-58161 GCA_013399895.1 Serilophus lunatus | reverse complement strand
AAATTTTCTTCTTTTTTTTTTTTTTTTTTTTTTTCCTTTCCCAAGGAGCTGTCCTGTTTCTCAGTGCCACAGAAGCATTCCTTTCAAAGCTGGTGAACCACTTTTCCTACCTGTCATATGTCCCAAGTTTTGAGAGATATGAAAGGCTTGGAAATTTTAAATAGCCAAATTAGTAAATTGGTAACATCTATTTAAACCAAATTTATTGGTGGTATAGCCTTCATCAATAACGTTTCTTTCTCTGCTGCTAGATATAAAACTTGTTGACAAAGAGAGGAAACAAACAGAAGCTGCCAATACAAATTGGACTTTCCCTTCCCACCCTCACTTGTCAGACTTTATTTATAGAGTCCCCTCACACTCATAACTTGATATGAAAAAGAGTTAGTACACAGAGTTAAAGATGACCCTGCAATGGAGGTGTTGCTGTTCCATTTGTAAGCCAAAAGCAGCAAAATTGTGCAAGTTAGACCCTGAGAGTGTGGAAATGGTAGAAAGTTCAAAAGCCTGGCTTTCAGCTCAGCATGAAAGTGATTCATCAGAAACCGTACATAGTCAAACAACTTTCAAAGGTATTGCAAAGCTAAGAGGGTGCTGTAAGAAGATGCAGAATTTTCCCTACTCAGGGAGAGGGGAAAGCTGGTGTTTTGGAAAACAAAATTCTGAAGAATGTAAGACTTGGTTGGTTACAGTAAAAAAAAAAACAAACCACAAACAAAACCGCTATAAATACGTATGTTATTTTCCTCAGCACTCCTGGGATGCAGGTATATGATCTGCTCCTGCTACAGAGTTTTCCTGGCTATTAATATTCATGGGAACAGAGTTGTCTGTTTTAACAGAAAAATCACCTGTTACCTTTGGGTAACTTCAGAGTAGCATGTTGCAGGACTGACACTTGCTGGGATATTGCACTACAATGGATAGTGCAGATCAAGGAAAGCGATGAGGGTGTTAATTGTGTGGCTTTCATGTCACTGGATGGAGACCCATTTATGCCAACCTCTTGCTTCAGAATTGATTTTAACCAGGTGAAGTTTAAAAGCAAATATAGGACGTCCAAATAGTTATGAAATATTCATGTGGGGAGAGGGACACTGATCTGAATGCAAGATGAAACTTGAATTTTCTTCTCTCCCTCTGTATTCTGATGACTCTCTGGGGTCATTTTTCATTCTCACCTTTCAGAAATTGTACTTTCCAGCTGTTCTTCAGAAAAGGCCTTTAGTGAAATTATAATTTTTCTAACAAATCAACACATCTCATTATTTAAATTCTCTCCAAAGCATTTAGCCCATATTCTTTTTGTTCTCTCCTAATTTTGATTTAAGTTAAAGCTCCAGAACTTGTTTTTGTTTGAGCATCTTGTAATGTTCTTGGTTGTAATAAAATCATGGTTCTCAAAATGAAGTATCTAGAGAATAGCTATGCTGCTGCCAATAGAAGTTTTATTCCTAAAGAGTTGGCCAGACTCTCCTCACAGTACTGACACAAAGAGATCTCCAAAGGTCAGCATAGCCAGAAGATGCCAGTGTATGTTTGTTAAAGCGCAATCTCTCTAGAAAAGGGTATTTTTAACTCTTGTGGCTAAAGGACACTTTATACACTTGTCACAGTGAAATGCAACACTGATTAAAATAATGGATTAAATAATGGATTAAAATAATTAAGGACTAATCAAATACAGTATTATGCCAATTATTTTTGGATGCTATGAACTTTGGTAGTAGATTTTTGAAAGATGGGCTTTTGGGCCTAAATTTTGAGAGTTTTAAAGTTAGCATAAGTAATTCTTTCCCTCTGCTAAAGCTTGAAGTCAGCCTGGAAAATTTCTGTCCGAAGAACAGTAGAAGCAAAAGTAAACAATGTCCTACTTTCTGAAAACATGGCTAGAACTTTCTCAAAATACATCTGTAGCTTCGCACAAGCTAAAGCAGCAAAATTTCTTGCACAATAACAAAGAGATTTTTCTTTTATCAACCAGATGTCATTTTTGCAGAGCCTTCTCATGCTCTTCTGATCAACAGCTTTGCCCAGTATCAAAATCATAGTCCAAGTTTCTCAAAATAAAGATGACCTAATGCTTCAGCTCATCCAATAGAATAGTTAAAAACAATTGTGTAGACCAATAAAGATGTAACATGCTAGTTTCTAAAAAGTATAAAAAGCTGTAAGTTCTCTCATTAAATGGCTTCTTGGATGAGACCCTGGCTCGCGTGCTTTCTGAGATTACTTGGACCCTATGATGACAATGAGCAACTAAAGTTTTTGAACTACGTGAGTCTATGAAAAGAGCATATCTCTTTGTACAATAAGAACCTGAGGAGTATTGATTTAAAAAGAAATAAAAAGTGCTCCAAATACAAATGTGCTGTTTGAAGTATGGATATATCACTTCTTTTAATAAGTATACTAACTATAATAAAAGTAGCAACTACTGTATCTGTGGTGGTAAGGATTTGAGGGGTAAAAAGTATTCTCTTACAAGCTTTATTTTTCCATGCTGGTGCAAGTATGAAAAAATCATTGGTATTTTATCACAGTATCACACAGTATCACAGTATCAGCAAGGTTGGAAGAGACCTTAGGGATCATCAAGTCCAACCTATAATCTAACAGCAACCCATCATCTAAACCATGGCACCAAGTGCCTCATCCAGCCTACTCTTGAGCACCTCCAGGATTGGTGACTCCACCACCTCCCTGGGCAGCCCATCCCAATGGCGGATCAGCCTTTCAATGAAGAATTTCTTCCTAATATCAAGTCTAAACCTCCCCTGATGGAGCTTGAGACTGTGTCCTCTTGTTCTGTCACCAGTTACTTGAGAGAAGAGACCGACCCCTGCCTGACTACAACCTCCTTTCAGGTATTTATAGACAGCAATAAGGTCTCCCTTGAGCCTCCTCTTCTCCAGGCTGAACAACCCCAGCTCCCTCCACTGTTTCTCACAGGGCTTGTGCTCCAGCCCCTTCATCATCCTCATTGCCCTTCTCTGAACACATTCCAGTATCTCAACATCTTTCTTGTACTGAGGGCCCCAGAACTGGACACAGCACTCAAGGTGTGGCCTAACCAGTGCCGAGTACAGGGGAAGTATGGCTTCCCTAGTCCTGCTGGCCACACCATTCCTGATGCAGGCCAGGATGCCATTGGCCTTCTTGGCTTTCTTGGGCACACTGCTGGCTCATGTCAAGTCTCCCATCCACCAGCATTTCCAAGTCCTTCTCTGTCTGCCCACTCTCCAGCCACTCAGACTTCAGCTTATAGCTCGGCATGGGGTTATTGCAACCAAAGTGTAAGACCCAGCACTTGGACTTGTTGAATCTCATCCCACTGGAATTTGCCCATCTCTCCAGTCTGTCCAGATCCCTCTGCAGGGCCCTCCTACCCTCCAACAGATTGACACCTGCTCTGAGCTTGATATCATCTCCAAACTTACTAATTAAGGACTCAACCCTGTCATCAAGGTCATCAATAAAGATATTAAACAGAACCAGGCTCAATATCAATCCCTGAGGGACACCACTAGTGACCAATTGCCAACTGTATGTGACACCATTCACAACCACTCTCTGGGCTCGGCCATTCAGCCAGTTCCTAACCCAGCACAGCATGCTCCTGCCGAAGCCCTGGGCTGAAAGCTTCTCCAGGAGTGTACTATGGGAGACTGTGTCAAAGGCTTTACTGAAGTCCAGGTATACTACATCCACAGCCTTCCTCTCATCTACCAGGTGAGTTACTTTGTCACAAAAGATCAGGTTGGTCAGGCAAGACCTACCCCTCCTAAAACCATGCTGGCTGGGCCATATCCCTTGGTTATCCTGCAGGTATTGCATGATTGCACCCAGGATTATCTGTTTCATAACTTTTCCTGAAACCGAGGTCAAGCTAACAGGACTGTAATTACCCGGATCGTCTTTCCGCCCTTCTTGTGGGTGTCACATTGGGCAGCTTCGAGTCATCCAGGACTTCACCTGTGAGCCAAGACTGCTGATAAATTGTCTCCAATTCAGTAGTAGTAAACCCAAGATTGTAGTGTAGCTGCTAAATTGCATCATGGAAATTATTTTTTGTTGATGATGATGATGAAAACAACATTTTGCTGTTAGAAGCATGTGTTCATTTTAAATGTGTAAATATTGAAAGCTGTCTATAAAAATTACTGTGAAGAAACAGAAAGAAAGAACTCTTGTAGAAAGTAGGTAAGTTAGGACAGCACAAACCTGTTCATCTGCTACCTGAGTCTGCAGTCGCCTAAATCCCTGGAGCAGCCACCTTCTTTTTAGAGTCATTGTGCTTGTTTTGAGTTATAATCCCCCTCAAAAGATGTGTTTCCTTCTAAACCTCTTAAGGATTCCTGGGTTTGAAAGGGAGTCTTGGGGCACACTCGTGGCATGCTGGTGAGATCAAACCCAATCCCAACATGCCCTGGCAGCTTTTGCTTTCCACTGAAAAGGAATCAGGTTGAGCAATGGTTTTCCTTTAGTATAATACTTCAGTAGTGATAGTGCTCATCCAGGCACTGGAGTGGGTACATGATGCCTGCCTGCCTTGAGGGTCTAACCGTGGGCTTAGAAGCTTTTCTGGGGATTTCCTTTTGAGCTTGCAATTGAAGCTGTGCTTAACTCAACCCTTCCGCTAGGCAGGGCTCAGAGGTGATTATTCAGGACTCAGGATTACTTTCTAGGAGACTGAGTCAGTTACTGAGATGCTGTACAAGCTTGGTCATAGGAGATCAAATGTCTCCGTGGTAACTGACTGATAAAATATATTCACACAGGTTGCCAGTGGAACATTTGGCATCATTGTTTATTTCTCATAGTGTGGTTCATAAGCTCATTAAAAATAAGAGATCCTTGTGGACAAATCAGTCCTGTAATACAGTTGGCTCCACATCTTTACACAAGTTATAAATAGAAGTAAAATATTTTATAACAGAATATGTTCATTTTGCTGTTAGCTGGATTGCGGGAAGGATGCTTTTCTGTTTTAAGGAATTTGCTATCTTATTAAAAAATAAAGCTGCTGGTAATGTAGATATAATTTAATTCCAAAATAATGCATTCTGAACATATTACTTGAGTGATGAATATACATATGTTTCAAGCCTTTTAAAGATTGTATTTGAGCAAGGCTGGCATGACTGTAAGAGCACCAGGAGGTGCTTACCAGAGTAAGCCTCTCCTCCCAAATTTTCTAAAAGAGCCCAAAGAAACTGGGAGACAGTTTTACAATATTGCTGGCACTAGAACCTCACAAACAGAAGCTGATGTAACACTGACTACCAGTTATTGATAAAATATTTCAGGTGATTTTACAAAACTAAGACTTTTTTTGTAAATGTGTAAATAATTAATGAATATTGCTTAAACTGCAACTGCTAGGAGAAGACAGAGAAACCAACTCCTAACTCAAACTAAAACAATCTGAATTATATCACTAAACTCCACTATTTAACAACTTCTTTACTATCTAATAAATCAATATTTGC
Source organism: Serilophus lunatus (assembly GCA_013399895.1). Lineage (NCBI taxonomy): Eukaryota > Metazoa > Chordata > Aves > Passeriformes > Eurylaimidae > Serilophus > Serilophus lunatus. The sequence continues at coordinate 52,669 of VXBA01002577.1, read as the reverse complement.
TAATGACAGCAATTCTTTATGTAAAATTATATTTTTGTTGGAGTGTGGACACTTGTTTATATCCTTGTAAAATGCTGCAAAGAATGCAATCATAGTGATAATATAGTTCCTCTCTAGTGCTAGTATAAATATACTTGAAAACAGAATCCCTGAATGGTTAGATAAGTGAAATGTAAGTATTTCCGCTTGCTAGTCAGTATGTTTTACCATATATTTGGGGAGGAAGATAAGGAAAAATATTACGCATATGGAAGGTGAAAGAAACAAGGGAAGAGACTATTTTGTACTCCAAAAATATAAGCAAATGACTCTATCATTGACTATATAATAATGAGAGAGTGTTTTGCAAGTAATGGAGTGTGCATATTGAAAACAGTTGAACTGGCATTTTTTGTGGGAACAGAATGCTGAAATACATGGTAGCTATTTCCTTGACTGTGGTATCTCTATCACAGAACCAGAAAATTTGGAATGTTAAAAGAATTTGGCTCTGGGCAGGGTTTTACAGACATGATACTGCAGTTGTTGTGGCACTGGNGGAGGGAAGAGGAGGGGAGGGGAGCTTCCTTACTCTATGTATCTGCCCACACACACATGTGCAGACACACATGGACACGCTACATGCCTACAGCACATGGAGAAAGCTTTGCTGAATCAACTAGATTTGAAAATCTCGGATTGGGTGCCATGATCTCTGATGAGAGAGGTTGGCCCTGGAAGTACACGTGGTTACTTGTTCTCTGCTCTCTCTCTTTCTCAACTTTTGTGCTACCAGAGTGTGGTGGTTTAGGACCACTTTTATCGTCTAGGGGCAGGTTCAATAAAGGTGATGGAAAACTGAATAGAGGTTGCAGCAGGTGAACAGTTTCTTACAGGGGGTTTAAATTAGGGAAGTAGGGATAACCCACAGGGACCCCAGAACTACACAGAGGGACACGTGACATGCAGGGGAAAAAAAAAAACAAACACAAAAGGGTAAAAAAAAAACAAAAAAGGAACTGGTCTTTTCAGCTACATGGCTCACTGAGAAGACCAAGGGGAGGGGTAGAGAAGCTTCTCTTTCTTTCCTTGTCTGCTGGAATCACTCTCTGGCCCTTCAAGCTCTCTGAAAAACACAAAAAAAGTGAACACAGCTCCCTCCCACCACCTCCCTGAAAGGAGTTACTTGCTTGCTGGGAGAAAATGGGTGAACTTGCGCCATGAGGCCTGTGACTGAGAAGGAGAGCAGCTGTGGTCTTCACAGCAGCAGCCAAAGAAGAGCCCGAGGCGGGGCCGTTGCCTCGGCTTTTAAGCCTTCTCCTTCTCACATGGATCTTGTTGCCCTCTTCTTGGCCAAGCTCTCTCTCCATTGGTCCAGCAAGGCCAGGCCCTGCCTTGGTTCCGGTGTTTTCTCGTCTAAGAAATCACGAGTTTGGGTCCCCCGCACCATCTTTGTTTTCACAGCTGCGGCACCGTGTGGAACGCCCTGGCGCCCCTGCCGCTTCTATCGCTGGTACGGTGCCAGCGTTGGCCCCCCCGTCACTGTCCAGAATCGGCAGCCATGCTCAGGTTCCCGGCCGGGGCTGGCTCAGGGCCGCCGTGCCGTGGCACTGCCCTAGCCGCCGCCCGTGCGCACGCCAGGGCTCGGACTGAGGGACCCCCCTCACACAGCCAGAGATGGCCCCGGCTGCATGCCGCTGGCCCGCGCTCCAGAGGAAACAAGAAGCTGCACGGGGAGGGACAGTCCCGGGCCACATGCTTTGCAGGGAGGGGGAGACAGCAAGCAGGAGTAGAGGCAGTCCCGGCTCTGGGCTGGCGGCGGGGCTGTTGCCTGTGCCCGTGCAGCCCAAGATGGCCCCAGGCCGCGTGCCACTGGCCTGCGCTCCTGGGACAAGAGTGGGAGCAGGTGGGAATGGCACCATCCCGTCCCCGCTCCGTCCCGCACTCCTGGGAGGCTGGGGAGCCGCCACTGCCTGTCTCGAGACGGCCCTGGCCCGGCCCGCGCCCCGATCTCAGCCTCCCCCCTCCCAAAGCTTTCTAAGGAAAACGGAATTTTACTAAACAGGTAAGTGGGGTTTCTTACATTCTTCCCCCTCCAAAGCCCTTTTCAAATGGCTACACAGAAATTTACATAACCCATAAGTCCTGGTGTATGTGACTGATGAGTCAAACCTTGTCCCTTCAAAATCTTTGTCCTTCTGGTGCTTTATGCCTATATTTGGTTTGGGGGTCAAGAGCTTTGGCATCCGTCTTAACGGGTAAGCTGAAGAACACACAGGTTTGAACTAGCCTGTGACCACATTGTCTAAAGATAAATATAGTGCTTGCTGTGGTTCTGGCAGATGAGAACTAATACTCTCTCAGGTAATGCCTATGGTTGTTTGATGGGTGTTGGGGATCAGTTTGCCAGTGTAGATGTAATAGGGTGATGAAAAGAGGCAAAAGGGAGAGGAATAGGAAGAGCTGGAGAGGAGTTTGGCAGTTTAGTGAGGTAAAAATGAACAAACCCTAAAAAGTAGTAGGACTAGAAACTTGGCTTGACATTTAAAAGTACGGGGTATTAAGAAGCGTAGACAACCCGTTTTTAAATAATATGCTGCCTTAACATATTACTATCCAGATGAGTTGGCTTTTCTTCTGACAGAGATTTTCACCTGTGCCACTAACCTCTGTATCCGCAAGAAAAAACCACTAATACCAAACATGCACATATATGCAATGTAAAATGGGAATGATATAACAAGAGTCTTAGAAGAAGGTTTAGAAGATCATCTCTGACAAGGTTTTTGGATCCACATTTCCTAAATCTGGCTCAATTTTGAACAACATTGTAAAACATATTCTACTATCCTACTTTTTTTCCATTAGTACTCCAGAAGAAGAAGAGACAATATTAAAAGTAGATTTATGAATGCTCTTCTGTGTCTCAGTTACAATTCATGCACATATGTATATTATATATTTTCATGTAAGAACACTTTCATGGGAAGCAGAGCACCATCAAATCTCAACTCGTTTCTCACTCCATTTTTTATTCCCTGTTATTTGGCACGCACTTGCACGTTAGTTTGCCAAAAGTGTAGCTTGACAATTAGGTATGTTAGCACAATTATACATTTTATAAACTATGCAAAATAATGCTCTCGATAGTATGATGAATGAGCTTTTATCTTGCAACTTTTTAAAATTTATTTTTTAAACAATATTCCTATTGTAACTTCATTGGTATGATGGTGCAGTACACAAGCATTACCCAAAGGGAACGGTATCTTGTGGTTCAGGCAATAAGCAATCTGCTGTGTCCTAAAGACATGGTTACAGTCATTTGTCACCAGAGTATCTGAGGACTTTCCAAGTGTGTCTATGATCTGGCATTCTTTTCTCTCTTATTCTTTTCCCAGAAAGAAAGTATGTGCAGCAAAGTATCTCGGTTTAGACTTTAGAACTCTTTGTTCTAAGGGAGACTCTGTGTCTCCTTTCTTTTATTTGTTAGAGAAAACATAGCCTAGGAGGAGTCTTTCTGGAGAATATGTTCTCATTTGCAAATATAACCTAGAAGGACTTTTCTCTCCACGATGTCTTCTCTTTTGCTAAGAAGGGAGTTTATTCCATGGATTTGGCCTCCAGTCTTCGCAGATTTATATATTTACCAAATTATAAACTTTGTCTTTATTGTGGAGAAAGTCATACTGCTGGTCTATGTTAGCTGATTATCACAGTGCTCATTCTATCGCTTAGGATGATTTTGTGCTGAGGCCTGTATCCATTATAAACCCTGATGGCAGAAACCAAGATTTCATTTCTATTTCTGTCCGTAGCCAGCTTAGGTTGAAAAGGACTATATATGGTGAGTTTGAATTTTTTTACTTCTTGAGCAAGTCTGGTACTAGGGCAGGACTAGTGTGAATTTTTTTGCTGCCTTGGCTGTATGTGCCGGACATGATTAATAACTGCAGACTGAGCTACAATGCCAAGTACCTTCTCAATTTTCTCTGCAATTTTACTTCATTCCCCTTATTGATTTGTTTTTCTCTTGTTTATTATCTTACTTACAGTCACTTTCATCGTCCTTGCCTTCAAATCCTTATGTTTTTGTAGTTCCCACCTTCCTTTGCATTATTTTGTTGCGTTCATATAAAAAAGAGATTAGAAAGGCATTATGGTACAAGGTTTCTTCTGGGCCACTTCAATAATAGAGAATCTACTTTGTTATTTTTAATCTCTGGGAGATGTTTTCTTCAATACCTGCTGCCTCCACAAATAAAGAGCTCCCTGAGTGGTTCATCACCTGTGGTGAAGGATCACCCTGTTAGCCCTAGTACAAAGTGCCGAGCAGTATAAGGCTGTTCCAATGCCTCAATTTCAAAAATCACCAAGGAAACAAAGTGCCAGGTGGTTTGTCAGCTGCAAAATAAGTTGTAGCACAAGTAGGTTAAGGTAAATGTAAGATATTGTAAACTTTATAGAAAAGGAATACCGAATGAAAGAAAACTTTACATCACTCTGTGTAGAGTTAGTTTGTTCTCTGTCAGTGGCAAAGACTGTGAGAAGTCTGAGTAATAGAAGTCACAGACAATTCCATAAAACAAGCCACACTTTAGCCTTTAGAAATTATTTAGATTCTTTTTCATTCCCTTTCTCTTCCTTTCCTTCTTCTTCTCTCTCCCCTGCACCCTTTGTTTCTCATTGTAATGTGTGCCCAGGCTGACCAGCAAAACTGTGGACTCTCCATCCTTGGAGGCATTCAATATGTGCCTGAGCAGAGTCTGAACAACTTGCTCTGCCTATGCCTACCTTGGTTTGGATGAGTTGCCCTCTCAGGCTGAATGATTCAAGGATTTCACTGAACTGGGTGCTACCAAGACAATGAAGAGTAATTGAAATACTACAGCTCCTTTTGGGAGAGTTGAATTTGACTGGATTAATAAAAAATTTGATTGAAAGGCTTCATCAAACACATCGGTGGTCTTCAAGGCAATATCCATTCTTGCATACAAGTAAAAGAAACACAGCACATAGTGTGTTCCTTAAAAACAGTGTATTATTTGGAAGGAGAAAACGGGTAATAGTGGCAGTGAGGTGAAGCGTTTCAGAACAAAACTACAGTGATGATTTACCCAAGAGCAGCTGGCTGAAAACATATTTATTGCCAGTGCTTGGTAATCCTCACCTCACCTTTGCTTGTCCCCACAGTAGTTATTTCAGCTAGATCAAGTGGCTGTGCATCTATTGTCTTTGTTATCAGGAGTGAATTGCAATGTTTTGAAAGGAAGTAACGCTAAGAAAGAGCATTTTGACAGGAGTATGGTGGTAATGGAGGAAGCAGTGGGGGGTAAAGAACAGGGGCCCTTCCCTTCCCATCTGTTCCCCACAGACCACCAGCACAAGTCATGCTGTGATTTCTTGTTCTCCAGTCAATAGCTAGAGTCAAATGTGAAGTGAGGAAGAAATGTTCTCCCTTCAATAAAGTTGACTGCTTCCAAAACCGGTAAGTGCACAACCAGCATTGTTGAACAATCAGGACTTGTACTTTTGACCCTGTGTTTTATCTAGTGAGAAAGCAGAAGGCAGAAAGGGTACAAGTTAGTTTTGGCAATCTTTTAACTGCTTTGATAAGAATACACCAAAACTCAAACCAACAACCAAACCAATGAGCCAAGCACTCTATTTTTCTATCCAATAAGTGTCTAAAACTTCAGAAATTTTCTCCTGTTGTTTAATTTTCCAAGGTACATTTAGAGGAAAATTTTCAGGCAGCACTAAATTTGCAGGAGGACCTCTTTAAATTAGTACTAAGGTAGTGTGAAAGCTTTTATTGTTGCAGTAAGTGACATCAATTAATTAATAAGTATATCCACATTAGGTTTCTAGATCCTGGCCTTTGGATGTGACAGTACTGATCATCAAATATTACCTTCCCCAAATATTACCTTTGCACTCAGAATGCTGTCTGAAAAACTGTTATAGGCAACTTATAGGCATCATAGGAGGCATCTGTTCTCAGATTAAATAATTCCTTAGGCTTTCTATTAATTTGGACTCTTTGGTGCTACAAGACAACCATATGACCTTGACAACAACAAAAAAAATACACTTTTTCCATCTGTGGCTAGAGATGATTACATAGTATCCAATTGCATTACAGTGACAAGACTGGATCACAGTTTTATGATGTTATATTTTTATATTAAAGCATGTAATATTGAGGAGAAAAAAAAAAAAAAAAGAGAAATACCTGAGAGTGCCATCTGGTATAAAGCATGTTAGCACAAAACTTTTAAAGATACTAGAAATACAGATTTATTTTTAATCAGTTTTATACCATCAGAGGCCAAGCAGAAGCAGAGAATGTACTATGTAGAAGCCTGCAAAATGGCAGCCATAAAGTGTGAAAAAAAGAGAATGTTTTATGTATTATATTCTGAAACAGAAAGGCGCTGACTAGCAGGTTTTCATTTTGTTGTTTGTTTTTAAATGTCCAACAATCCTTTCAGCAGCTTGCTATGTTGCAAAGAGAAACTCACTGGTAATGTGGACTGTATAACACAAGGGAGCTGTTTTGGCAATCATCCGGAGCATCAATGCTTGGTGCCTCTTATGGCTGCCTTGCTTGGAAGTGGGATTCCCTCTGAATGAAAGTGATGCCTGGAGCAACTTTTCCATGGACATTTCATTGCCTGAGGTTTAGCAGTTCTGACAAGAACATGTTTTGGTTAGGGGTAGTGAAAAGAAACCTCACCCTTCCAGCTAATAGCAGTCCCTCAGACTGAAAAAAGAGATGGTGTTTTGTGGGGGTAGGAGGGGCTACCACAAAGACAGGAACACAAGCTGAAAGAGAATCTAAATGCCTTCAGGTCATCTTGTGTAATTTTTTTTTTTTTTTAAATTATGTTAAAAGCAACGACTCCTCTTTTTCCTCCTGCCCCTGTTTCTATTCTATCACATTGCCAGGAATTGTTAATGCAGGCAGGTCCTTTGTTCTGCGTTGCTGGAAGTGAACATGGCATGTGTAATATCAGGTGTGGGGGTAGTTTGGGGTTCTTTAAATGAATTTGATCAATTAAAAAAAACTATGCAAACAAAAAAAGAAAACCAAAGCAAAACTCTAGCACAAAATCCCCTCACTTATCTTCCTAGCATTTTCTTCCCATGCACTCTCAGAATTAATGTGTGTCTGTAAAGGAATGATGCAGGTATAAAGGAGTGATGCAAGACTTTGCATGATCTCATCTGGTGATAACATTTTATCTCAACATCCCAAAGCCATCAGACAGGCCTGGGTGTGGTTAATAGGCTGTTAATACCTCCTACTCTGTAGATTCTGCCAAATGCCTTCAGCTGCCCAAGACCTCTTTAATGGCCTCATAAAATGTACCCTGGTGCCTCTTTGCAGTATTAATATGCTTTTCCACTTGAGAATTTAATCTTTAGATTATAAAGTCTTTCAATAGAGCTTTTCGATTAGAAGAATATGACTAATTAGTTTAATAGATTGTAAAGGGAATTGGCTGAATTCAAAGGATTTGTTGCACTCTCTTATTTTGAAACTATTTCTGATAATGGATCTTAAAGTAGAATTCCTTGTAATCAATGTCAACATCATCTAATGTTTTAGCACAAAGCCTTTATGCTTTGTCTCTTAAAACATAGTCAGAACTTGTTCCTTCTTGTTTGATCTGATTTTCTTACCCTTTCAACTTAGTAGCTGAAACCAACTGATTTTTTTCACCAGCATGGGTGTTTCTTCTAGCTTTTGTTTTGGACTACTGAAGTCACAGCATCAAAAGGGTGATGGAAGTGACATAAATTTGAAACTGCAGTGTGTCCTTGCTAATTGTAACTCTCATTATAGAATGCAAAATATGAAAACAGTCCAAGCACCCAAAAGAACCTGTTAAGGTGTTGTAAAAGGACAATTGTGTCACAATTATGCTTTTATAAAATTCTTCTATTTAGACACAATATTGGTCACCATAAGTGAGTTCATCTACTTAATTTTTCTTCTCAGTGCAAAGTAGACAAAATGGGCATCATTAAAACTATATTTTACTTGGCTTACATAAAGGCCATACTCTTATATAATTAATTAACTTGAAAGGCTCTTTGCTTAATTAAGTGAGAATGCATAATTTGTTCTTGCTTCACTATTCAGACTTTGCAAAGGTAGGAAAAGAAAGCGACGATAGATTAAAGAGACAGGAAAAGTCTGCTTAAAATTTAGTCTTTAGTTCCAAACACTCTGAATTTGTGTATTATTTGTAAAGGCATTTCCGATGCTTTTCTAAAGCCGCTGTTCCTCTCTCTCCTTTACTCTGCTTTTAGTTATCCGTAGTTTTCTTTTGGGTGCAAGATACATATAGTGTACATTCTTTATGTAATAAGGATGTTTCTTGGGTTCAGTTGAAGATTAATGATACAGCACAAGGGGTTAAAACAGCCTGTTAATGTTAAGTGCAGTTGGTACTGTATTGCAATGGACTGCAAAGAAAGCGTTAGTTTTTATTCACTTCCATCCTTAAAAAAAAATAAAAATATAGAGTGAAAACTTGAAATGATTCAATGTAGGTAGGTCAGGACTCAGACCCTGGGACAACTTAGGACTCGATGTGGCTTCATGTTATTCCTACATCTCTTTTTCAGTGTGTAACTCCAGTGATGATCATAAACAGAAGATACAGGTTGGGGGAGATATCCCACTGATACAAAGTGTTAGATCTCTGCTAAAATGAATTGGCTTGTGGCAATATATGTCAAGTCTGTATGTGGAGGTCTTCCACAGAACCGGTAAGGTAAGAGTATCTGTAAGGTAAGAGAGGTGCCATGCAGGGTAACAAAAGCAACTAATGTTCTGCAGGAGGAAAAACGTTAATGCATTATTTGAATTGGTTTAAGTAAAAAACCAACCAAACAAACAAAAAGATATAAGAGAAAAGGTAGATTAAATAACAAATATAACCTACCTGGGATTGAGTTGTGTTAGACTGTGAACATATCTTACAGGAAGTATTACACTAATGATCACCATTTTGGATGAATTGAACAGTGAGTCAAATGAGAGATCACAAATTAGAAAGTTTCTATGTACCCTTGTTTGCTATGAAACTTAATTCTTCATTTCAGACTTTTTGTTAGGTAAAATAATTTAAAATATCACTCTAAAGGCACTCAGTGTATTTCAAAATGCAGAGACTGCAATGGACATGCTGAAACTTTCTCCAGAGTGGGGATGGAGGAAAGAAATCCTCAAAATTTGTTTTTATCTAGGCATTTCAATTGAAAAAATGGTAACATATTCTTTGTCTACTTATGCAAGCAAAAAGTGATTCCTGTACATGTGTAAATGAGCACTGTTTAAGTCCATAATTGAAAGCTGTAGTCACCTTAAAAATCATCACTGGTGTTTTGCATTATCACTATATATGTGTATGTTAGGGTTTTGTTGTAATCAACAAAATAGTTTTTGCTAATAGAGGACCAAAATTAAATATATTTAGTGCCCTGATTTGCTTTTTTTTGTTTTGTTTTGTTTTGTTTGGGGTTTATTTTTGGGGTTTTTTTGCTGATTGTGTATGTGAAATTGTCTAAGCATGTACACAAAGGAATTTCTCATTCTTTTTTAGTGCCATTTTGCCATCTTAAGGAAAAATAGTCAGGCTTCTATGATCTTAATGATCCAACTGCTCTCTTAATTAAGTTTTCACTGAATCAAACTTAATATCTTTGTCAAATAAGGTCAGACTTCCATGTATCAGTGTCAAAGCTACTAAAGATAGTTCAGTGCTGAGACAGGAGGGGAGAAAAAAGCTTTCTATAGCTGTGAGGTAGCACAGCTTGTGTGAAAAGTTTTGGATCCGAAAGGCCGTTCTTATTCAGTAAAGAAATATTTTCCCATAGAAGTGCTTTTTTAGGGAGGAAAAGACTCTGGACAGAGTGCAAAAATGCCTCATCTTAGAGCTGTCCTAAAGGGAGAAGTTTTCTGGTACATTGTTCTAACTGCAGCTCAACATAGAAGAGCACGTACAGAGTCAACCCAAAGACCTGACGTGTGAAAGCTGGCAGATACCACTAGTGACTGTAGAAGATTGAATCAGTGAATATAGAGATATTATCCAATTATTCAGATGAAAGCCCTCAGATGAAAGAAACAAACCGGGGCCAGACTTTAAAAAGCAGGGACAAAAGAATTTTGAGCTGTTGATTGTGAAAGAACCACTTCCCCTTTGCATTTATGCAAGGCTAAGAGATAACAGTAGCTTGCTTAACAAACAATTCTGCTTACTTTGTGGTATCCATATATTGCTAGCTAGGTAATGCTTTTAGAAAGGGTATATAAACTTTAACCGAGAAACAATAAATGTCTGATTTCATCTGCTATCAGAGTCCATATAGTTCACAAGTGACTACCTGGGGAAAAAGTATTTGTACATTAGGCCCATAGTGATATTCCTCTTCTCACACAATAGTGACACCTTCATGTTAGAATAGTTAGTATAATGTTCTATGAATTTGTATAAATGTTTTCTGAAAGCATATTGTCTAGGATTTATTCCTCAGAAACTCAACATCATGGCAGTCTTCTGTGAATTCTGTAAGCAACTTTGGTTTGTTTACTGAGGCTACTTATTGTCAACAAATTTTGTGATGTTACTGATCCCCTCCTTTCTTTATGATCTCTGAATGTGCTGAAGAGTCTGAGGCTATCATGATATCCTGCTAAACCCCACTGAAGTGCCTGTCCACAGCAGACACATGCTGTCCTGTCTTACCTTTGATTTTTGTCTTTACTCTGGGCCCGTTGTCTCCTTGATAAAATAACAACTTAGTGTCCAGTAGCAAACAAAAGGAATGCTTGATTTTTTACCTCAAATAGGATTATCCACAAATGTTCTGTTCATATCAATGTCACGGACTTTATGGATCTGGAAGTCCTCACCTCCCAGCCTTTTCCTCTTGGGAATGCTTGAGTGGCAAAAGCCTCCTGAGGAACTCCAAAGGATTCTCCTGAAGGGCAGAGAGGGAAGAAAGTACAGTTGTTTCTTGGATTGTTGTTCTGAAGATTCTCACCAAGTATGTATTGCTGTAATCTAAGTTGCTTTAATGTAGTAACTTGTCAACTTTTCCTCTTTGCCATCATTTCTCCTCCAGTCCTGAATGACAGTTCTGAACAGGCATTCTGCTATTTAATCTGCAGATGCTATGTCAGACTTTTGGTTTCTTTTTTCTATTTAATATTATATTTTAAGTGTTTCAAGTCATATGAAGAGATTTTTTTTTTTGGATCTTAGACATCAAAGCTTTTTTTTTTTTTTTTTTTTTTTTTTCCCCCACATCGTACTCCCCATATAATGTTCATTAGATAAATATTTGGTGGTGCATAATTAGTGGGTAATTGCATTCAGTGAGAACGGAATCAAATAACATTGCAGATCTGCTTAGCTGTGTGATATTTTATATTTTTAGTTGGTAAAGTTAGAGAAATATTTCTGAAGTGAAACTATTTGACTTGTGGCAGTGCCAAGCTTCCAGTCCCTCACTGATGGCATTACTTGGTCTGGGAGTAACTCAAACTTGCTTATTCCCTGTCTTGAAGTAGTTGAAAGCAGTGAAGATTAGTTCATGTAGTTAGATGTAGTTATTTGTCTCTGGTAGCCTTTCACCAATGTTACATTAACAACATCCTCTGGATGGTGTAAGAATGTGCACTAGTGATTGTATATGTTAGTTTATATAGATAGTGAAAATGACATCTTGGAGAGAAGTGGAATTGAAATTCCTCAACTGCTGTCAAATCAATATTCATTTGCTGATAAACGACAGCAGACTTGCTTACCAGTATTCTTGAAAGCTCTACCTTGGTTCAAGGAAACAAAGTTGGAGTCCCAGATAAATGTGTTGTTGAGAGTAGATGTGCTTTTACACCAGCTTCACTGTGAATTCCCAAACAATATATGTTCCAAATGTTGAACGATAACACCTAGTTTTGATCTCACTAATGATTTCAGGATTATTTCCTCATGTTTTAAAAATTCTTTTCAGCACCAGAGGTAAGCGTTGGAGATCTTAAGCATATCAGGACAAATAGTTCTACAGGAAACTTGTCCTTAGGCTTGATATGGGCTATGGTTTTTTGCTGAATAATAGTAAATGGCATAGAGTAAAACTTTATTTAAATGGATACAGTTAATGGTTCTTGTAAGAAGGTTGTATATGGAAGTGAGAAAATATGTCTGAATGCAGTCAGAGTTGCCTTTGATGTTTGCTTCCTTTCATGTCAATATTTATTTGCTCCCTTGCTAACATTAGGAGACTTCATCACATTTCTGAGAAGGAAAGATTTCCTTGTTTTACCTTTACTTACTCAACTATCAATTACTTGGATCCATCTTCAGTGTCAGAAACACTCTTTTCCCTGCCATTCACAAAAAACAGAGCTTCTATGCAGTTGCCAACCCTTGTAAAGACAGACAGTCTATTTACATCTTCTATATATATGAGAAACCTCTCTTCCTGAAGGAAATTATACCCAATCACTAAGACCGTATAGTCCATGCAGCTCTGTTCCTCAGTTAACGCATTGCATGTAACTCCCAGAAGGCTGAATTTAGTTCAGTTAGTCCCGTAACAAATGAAGGACACCAGTATTTGCACTGGTTCCATAAATTAAGAGGAAGGACCTGATATCAGCCCATACTTATCTACCCAGATTTCAAATAAATTGAGACATTGCATTATACTCAGCTTTCTGATGTCAGGTCTAATTACAGAGCTACTTTTTTTGCATCACAATAGAAATGCTAATTATTTCAATCTGAAGAATTGGGATACTTAAAAAACAATTTTCTTAATAGCATTTTACATTTAAATAAATCAAAATGGTTAATTTAATGCAGGCAATGACAATATGAAAAAGTTTTCCTTGTGGCAGTCTTTCAGAACAATAAATTTTGCAATCAGATATGTGATTTGACTTCTCTCTTCATATCTTCTTTCATTATCTCTTTTTAATATGTATATCTAATGCTATAATTTTGCTAATTGGGCATGTGTAAGATATCTGGATGTTAAAATGAATCCATAAGAATCTATAGAGGTAATAAAGGTAGATGGTATATTAGAATGCAGTTTTTTGTCTAGTGAATAATTGTTTAATTAGCCTATCTGTATTATTTCTGGGCACATGGATTATAGTCAGACTGATCTCCATTAAACTCTTGCTTGCTCTAAATAATAGTTTATATGCATGTTTTTTCATTTTGTAGTTTGGCTTTAATAGGAAGAATTAGGAAGTACTCCAAAACTAAACTCTCTGTGTCTGTCTATCCAAACTGTAACCATAAATCATTATCTGAAGTAATGACTATAATTTTAAGGTCAAAAGCTGTATCCTTGCTATAATATATCATGTCAATTATTATAGACTGCAAATTAATGGACAAATTGAAGTAGAAATTGGGAGAACAGAAGGAAGCGTTAAAAATACTTTAGCAAGTGATACTCTGTATCAGTAAAATGGAAGAAAACCTGATTTAAAGACTATTATTTGCATTAATATGAGACCAAAAATTTGCTCTGCAATCTGCAAGTAGTGGTATAATGGTAAAACGAACACTAGGAATATATCAATGTTAAAGAAGTTGCTTTTTTTGCTAAATTAAGAATTATGTTTCTTGCTTAATTTTCTTTCATCGCTATCTTGTCTTTGTGATGGTTTAAACCACCATATCACTAGGGGCGTGCAAGAGTGACAAAAGACTGAACAGAATTCAACAACAAGTGACAGTTTTATTGTCTAGGGCTCAACCAGAAAAAACACCTTATGGAACCCTGAGACAAAATACACACTAGAATGCCCGACAATGTCATGCAAAGACAAAAACAACAAACTGCTCCTCAAAGCCAGCTGGCCAGCCAAGAAGCAGGCAAAGGAAGGGAAGTCGCCTCTATGATGGTACACTCCTGGCCTTTGGAGCCTCGTGCAAGACAAAAATAGTGAAAAACACCCCTCCGGGGACACCCATGGGGAAGCTATCACTTGTGTTTTGGCTAGCTTGGCTCCGATGGCCCCGTGCTTCTGCCTCTGCTGATGGAGGTGAGGGGAAGCAAGCTGCATGGTCCAGGAGCCAGAAGAAGGGAAGACGTGCTGCTCTCAGCTCAGGAGGAAGCCAAAGAGAGTAAGAACTTGCATGTCTTTGGCTTTTATGTCCTGGAAGTCCTGTGGGAATCCGGTGTCTTCTTCCCAGCCAGGCTGTCCTCTGATTGGCCGATGGCATTGGGCTCCTCCTCTCTTTCGGGGTCTTCACTCCAGGCAAAATGGCAATTCCTGCCGAAAACCATGTGGCCGGGGCCCGGAGGTGCCATCAGCCCTGCCATGTGCTCGGGGCCCAGAGTCCGGCAGCTGCCGCTGGCTACGGGGCCACCAGCACCACCTGCGGTGCACTCACCACCGGCGGGGACTGGCCGCGGGTGGTGGAGACTGCCCGTGGGGGCAGTCATGGCCACACGCCTCCTGGCAGAGCAGAAAGAGGGCTGCGTGGCCACGGCCACTTCTGGCAGGGCTTTTGTCAGCCACCCGCCAGAAGAAGCTGCTGCCTTGTGCCGCTCCCTACCATTGTGAGCTGGGAGCTGCCGCCGCCTCCAGCACTGCCAGGAAAAGTGGAGAAATGATGGGAGTAGCTCCACGCGCCCGCACAGCCCCCGGCAGGACCAGGCACCGCTCCCCACCCGCATGATGCCACCTCTTCGCCCTCAAAGCTGCTCAGAGTTCTCCCTGTGCAACCGTCGGTAAGAGGGTCCATACCAGGAGAAGGGAACATCGCCAGCATCAGTGATCATGGTATGTCCCTGCATCGCTCTGCGGTGAAGCACGAGCCTCCTTTGCTCGGTGCCGCGGGTGTGCGCATGCCAAAGCGCCGGTTCTGTTTGCTGTGAGCTCTGTCACTACCACTGCTCCCCAGCCCCCACCCGGGCCGTGGAGAACAAAAGCGGGGAGGTTGCTCCACAGATTCACCGACACTGCAATCTCAGTCTTTCCTTCAGGTTTCTGAAAAAAATGGTTTTATGAACAGGGCAAACAAGCGAACAATCCAAACACCCTCTCAAACACCCTTCCCTCCCCCCAACCCCCCGAAAAACCTGAAACCCCTCACCCCAAACCCATAACAGTCTTCCATTCCAATCTCTCCTTTCTCTAAGTTTCACTTGCTGAAAGTGAAGCAAATACTGAATTCTGGGGATGAGCTCCCTTCCTTACCCAGTCTAGGTGGTGATAGACAACTGAGGCATTAGCATACTGTAACATAATTAGTGTACTATAAATAATGTAGGTACTTATAATTGCCAATTTGTTAAAAATTTATTTATCATTACTCCAGTAACAATGTTGCCTGAAACAATTTTGTAATGGAAAAAAAAATGATAAGAATTGTCAAATATGCTCGTAGTCTGCATTTTACATAAATGCTGTGAGACATATTTATGTATCATACACAGAACCAGAGTATCCAGTATAGATGAAGATTATATAATGCAAGGAGATAAATAATCAGAATACATATTTGGTAGCCCAAATAAAATATCTACCAGCAATGCATTGAGATTTTTTTCTAGCAATGGCTTTTTGACAGAAGCAAGTCTTAGTCTGACAACATGAAATATTTTTAATGTAATATGAAACTGAAAGGACTATCCTAACCAGCTTCAAATAAATTAATTTATAATGAAAAATATATTCAGCATCTTAGTTATGCTACAGTTGATCACACAGCCTTTGGATTATTGGGTTATGCAGCCTAGCAATATTAATAAATATTTTCTTGGTGTCGATAAACGGTTTACAGCTGAATTGAACAAGGTCAGGCAAAACCTGGTCTTCCTAATGATGTCAAGCAGGATTAAGAATACCTGTGAGATATCCTTCAAAACTGGTGGTTTAGGGATTTAAAGGAGAAAAAATGCTGTTGTCACTAGATTTCCATGCTTTGTCTGCTTGTGTTTGTTTAAATATATGACCTACTACATTTGTGTGATGCTCTCAGGGTAAAAACTGCTCCTTTAATTTGTTTTCCCTGAGAGGATATAAAACAGAAGTAAAGTTTCTTCCCCAGTATTATGTATTGGGGGGATCTAGAGGCTGAAAGCTGGAAACTACGTGCTACTCCACCACCTCCCTGGGAAGCCCATTCCAATGGGAAATCACTCTCTCTGTGAAAAAGTTTCTCCTAATATCCAACCTAAACCTCCCCTGATACAACCTGACCGTGTCCTCTAGTCCTGTCACTGGGAGCCCCTGCCTGACTACAACCTCCTTTCAGGTAGTTATAGACAGCAATAAGGTCTCCCCTGAGTCTCCTTTTCTCCAGGCTGAGCAACCCCAGCTCCCTCAACCTCTCCTCATAAGGCTTGTGCTCCAGCCCCTTCACCATCCTCATTGCACTTCTTTGGACACATTCCAGCAACTCAACATTTTTCTTAAACTGAGAGGCCCAAAACTGGACACAGTACTCAATGTGTGGCCTAACCAGTGCCAAGTATAAAGAAAGAATAACTTCCCTGGTCCTACTGGCAACACTATTATTGATGCACGCCAGGATGCCATTGGCCTTCTTGGCCGCAGAGTCACCATCTCTGGATGTGTTTAAGGATAGGTTGGATGATGAACTTAGTGACGTGATTTGGATGGTCTAGATGGTTTAGATGATCTAGATGGTTTAGGTGATGGATCAGTGTTGGATAGGTTGTTAAGTTTAGGTAAAAGGTTGGACTTAATGATCTCTATGATCATTTCCAAACTTGTTAATTTAGTGTGTAAATCTATGTGTAATACAGTCTCTGGTTTGCAGTACATGGCTGTACTGATGGAAAGCCTGTCCAGCCTAATGGTGCTTGCAGCTTCTTACTATGAACCTCTCCTCTAGAGCTTGGGCATAGGAAAGACACCGTGATAATTTTTAAGGATGTATGGAATTGTCAGTAAACAAGGGGACAAGATTTTTAAAAGGCTGAGATTTTACTATTTTGAGTTTCTTATGCGAAATTATTCCAAGTTGCACATGAAACTGGTGATACTGTGGAAACCAGGGCAACAAATGCTGAATGTTTAAAGAGATGCTTTGCATAATGGAGATTGGCACCAAAAGGAAATGATGAATTGTTTCCAAGCTGACTGATGTCTTATGTGATATTGTGGGTTGAATCTCTTTAACCAGTATGTCTCAAATGAATAGTAATATGAAAGATCCAAAATATTAGAGGAATGAAGAGTTTGTTTCATGTAACAGTATTTTTAAGAAAAAACCCTTTATACTAGCATTACTAATTCAATATTATTTTCTAGGACAGCAAGGTCACACAATACTGAAACAAACACTGTGAGTTTAGCATGTTTCAAAAACAGAGTCTTGGGAAAAATAGCTAGGGAATTTAGGTGGTTTTGGATTAAAGCCTTTGTTTAGAAATTCTAATGAAACACAAACATAGATTACATATTTCAAAAATGTTGAAGAGGAATGTGACTTAAACTTTCGTTATTACTGTTATAACATATAAAATCCTTTTACAGAAACAGCAATTTACATAAGACTGGAAATCTGGTTATGAGTGCTTATCCTGTGAAAGATTTCTTCATGACCTGATTTTGATCTTACATTTACTGCTACGTTAGTTCAGAAAGACTAATTCTGATGTAACTAAAATTTCATTCAGAGGAAGAACACTCTTACAGTAAAGGATAAGAGCTCACTTTAGAATACTTTAGTGTGATGATCTTTGTGGGTCCCATCCAACTCAGAATATTCTCTGATATTAGGGGACCTTTTTCCAGTCCTAGGTGCTGCCCAGGTAGGAGCTTAGACTGCGTAGTCTGGTTGATGTCAGTGCCGAGGGCCTAAATTGAAAGGACATGACAGGAGTTGGCCTGATTTTTGCCAGTTCCCATCCTGAAGTGTGCATTTTGTATAGTTCTCAGAAGGATTTTTTGTGTTATATTGTTTTAGTAGAGGTGTTACACACACAGAGTATTAAAAAAGTAAGAACATGCAGTTCAAAAGAGTGACTAAATTAAAGTTCGTCAGTCATTTTTAAGAGACAAGATACTTGGGAAGCACAGAGGCAGAGAGGATATGTTTCTATATTAAATATCTTTGGCATATGTCAAACAACAGTAGGAAAAACAAGGTTGTACTAATATATATGCTTGTGCCCAGTGAATGGGTAAACTTGAAACATGCTCTGCATGAAGGGGTAAAAAGGTTTTTGAATATTTAATGCAGAAGTAGTCAAAGGAAGAGAACTCTGTGGAAGGATTTCCCCTTTATTTCAGTTAAAATCAGTAATTTGGTAAGTTCCTTATAGTTCATAACAGTTTAGTTCTTTATAATACTTGTTTACCTTACTGTTCCATTCAACACTTTTTTTGTTTACTGAGGAAAATTGAGTTTTTCTTTATGTTCTTCTGATTTGAAATTCCATTGAAACCGCTAATTTTCTTTGCCTCTCATATTCTATTTGGTTTCTTCTGATGTTACCCACTTTGTTCAGTTATCAGTTTAATTAATATGTTTCTTAATTAGTGGTGACAGAACCTTAAATACTACATATTCCTAAAGTATTTAGAAACTTGCAGTATAATCCTGTCTTTAGTGTAGTAAAATTAAAACACCTTCAATTATATAAATATTGTTTAAAATGCAAGCAGACTGCATTTTGATTATCTTGTATGAGGTAAATAGCATGCATGAGAAAAACAAACTTCTTGCAACTCAAAAAGTACTTTTTTCTTAGGTTGATCTAACATTCACAGTTTTCAAGTAACACTCTCTGGAATTCTTAGCTTGATAGAAGATTAATTGATTGATTTCTGCCTTGCATCTAAAACAGGTACATTTTGTAATTATGTCCTCTGAGAGAAAAATGCTCCATTTTTTTGTATTTTACTAGTGGATGAATGTTGAATTGCTCATGAAAAAAAACCAGGAACTCTATTTCTGTGGTATTTGTCAAATCTGTGTTATCTTCAAAAATGATAACAAGTCACATTTGAAAGTTTTGTTCTCATTTAGATATTATTTTAGGTATAATTTACTATCTGAAGTTCATAAAATTCCAGGAATGTTTTTGAACAGGTGAATTTCAGCAGGAAACTTCTAGAACTGATAGTGATTAAAGGAAAGAAGTTGTCTTCTCCAGAGTAGGTCTTGATTCTGTTTTGTCCAAAAACCTGGCCAGGGTATGATACAAAACACAGTAATGACTACCAATGCCAGCAGCAGAAAACAGGTTTTCATGAGTGAATGAGAGGTGACCCGCACCTTTCAGTGAGTATAAAGGAGTGTATTGGGAATTCAGTACTTCTAGATTTAATTCTGTGATGATGCTAATTTAAGAGTTCAAGGAAGGATAAAATATCTGTTCTAACAGTGCTTTTTTGAGGTTATTTTATTAAGGCATCTGAAGTGTTATTTTATAATCATGTACAGAAAGGACCTAATTGATGTGGAATTTTGTCTCTTCTGGAATCTTACTATAAGAAACTGGTATCTAGTTGCTCAAAGTAAAATGGCATCATCCTCATGTAAGAATAAACTATTGTGGAAAAGAAATGATGAAAAGATTGCAATATTGGGACTAAATCATGTTGTAAATCTGGCATGTCCCATCTGTGAATCACGCTGTTTGATACCAATCTGTGAAAAGTGAGTCTCTTTTTGACCTCTGTTTCACCTGCCTGCATCAGATTTGATGGGTTTATTGAGACCTCCAGATCTACTCCAATCCTTTACTCTGGACAATTTACCAGTTTCTTGACTTGCTGCTTTTGCCAAGTGTAGTGTGCCTGTCATTTAGGTAACTGGCATGGGAATTATTGAGGTCTGGGAGCAGAGGACAGGCTTATGTCCTCAGTTTCAAATGTCATGTGACTAAGGAGTGGGAGAGATATATTGCCTTTTTTTCTAAAGAAAGTGTGCAAGAGAATCACAAGACATTCCACTGATGGTTTTCCAATGCAAAAAGTTTGTATAAAGTTTTATTTGGGGGTGAAGTAGGTATTTTAGATTTTTGTCTTTGCTTTTTTTTTTTTTTTTTGACCTCACTGTACTACACAAGTATTTCACATTTTCCTAAATATTTTTTTAAAAATCTAAACAAAGTTACTCCCGAGAAAAAAAGTAGAATCTGACTCTGGCATGTTATTTTGAGTTCTATAGTTCCGTAGCAATTCTGAAGGATTTATAAGCTGAGATCAGCTGATGCTGATCAGTGGGTTAAAGTAAGTGCATTAATGACTCTAAGAAAAAAAATAATGCAGAAAATAAAGCATCTTCTCCCCTTTTCTGTGAAATGTCCATTGAATATGACAGAGCAATGTGTTGCCATGATTGTCATGTCATGGCTGTCATGATCACTGATTCTTGGAGAAAACTGAGAGTCAATGACTCTTCAACATCTTCTCCCTGAGAGTGAAAAAGAACAAAGAATATTCTTCTCTCCTGTGCTCACGTCCCTAATTGCCCCCATTTTCTTTTTTTTCAAATGATCACTTGCTAGAGACACAGTTTAACCTTCATCTGAAACTTACTCTGAGACCAAGAGCATTTTTGTCAATTTGCTTAAAATAATATTTCACTAGCTTTTTGGATTCCGTTTTAGGAATATTTGGATAGATTCACAACTCAAAATTTTCATATCCTGAAGTCTTCCTTTTCTTCTCAGCTTTAGCTTTGGGCTTGTGGGAGAGTGACAAAAGATAAGGAGGACGCGTATCTTTAATTTTAAGCAAGCTGTTGTTAGTTAAATTTAACCTAGATTTCAGATGTTTTTCTATTGGATTGGCTCAGGCCAATGAAAATTAATGTTAAAGTGTCCCTTTGTGAATCTCATCACGTTAGCAAGACCTTGAATGCTGTAACATTTTTAGGATTCAATTTATTTTTTTTAACTGAGATGCTTCCTTTGGTTTGTTTTAGATCCTTCTCCTTCACCCTCTTTTCCCATTACAAGACCTCTAAATTACAGCTTCATCTTTGATTCTCCTTCTTTCAGTGAAGACAAAAATCTGTCATTGTGAATATTTATGATCAGTAAAAATCCCATAGCAACTTTTCCCTACAAGTAAATGTCTTAACCTTTCAGTTCAGTCTTAATTCCAGTTTAAGTAATTATAGCTGATCCTTCTAGAGTCGATCTACAATCTTAAACGCATAATGAATTTGTCATTTCTCTTCCTGAACATTGGTGATTCTACTATGTAGACTCCTTGTTTCTTAAAATTATAATAAATAAGGTCTAGTCAGACCTTTGTTTCATCCATGAGTTAATATACAAATTATTTCACTATTTCATTGATATATTTCTTATAAAAATTCATCATATACAAATACCTATGAAATAAGGTAGATGTAATACCATTACCATATCGACCAAGTACACAAATAGCAAACAAAAAAGCCCACTGAAAAAAGTTTTGATTAATCTATTCTGGTGATGAAAATGTGTTTTCATATAATGATAAGAAGAAAGCCATTTCAGGTTTCTTTTGAATATTACCCTAAAGATTTGTTTTAATCACATTTATCTTGAATTAATTACATCAGAGGTGTGATTTTTGAAGTTCAGCAGTACTTAGATCCTTATTCTCTTTCTTGTCTTTTGTGCAATTATTTGCGCTATTTTTTCAATTTTGAACTCAAGTCACAAAACTGTTTTCTGAATTTGTAAAACTTGGGGGTAGGATTGTTGTTTTTTTTTTTTTAATTTCATTCTGTTTTATTTATCACAAACAAAACTTTTTTTTTGTGAGCTGCACATATTTGGACATTTTTCTGCAGCAGCTGATATAGCATCTCTCCAAGATGGGTGTATCTTCCAGAGGCAGTAATAATGTACATGTAATCCAAGTAGCACTCAATTGTGAAAAATAAGAAAAATTCAAATCACTTATAATTAAAGCAAAGAGAATCTTTGTTTTGGTTTAGAGGTTTTTTTTCCTTTGGTCATTTAACAAATTATTCTATACATAAGAAACTTGAACTAAGTTTTCATTTATAATTTGAGCTTGTTCATAATAAGTTACCTAGAATCATTTTGCTCATGAATTTGAACTCATGGGAATGGAAGTTCCTGATAAACTGTAAGCTTCAGGGATAATCGAGAGTATGTAGGAGATGGCATGATTAGACATTGTGGGAAGCAATTTGAGGAATTTAATTGTATAATCCTATCAGGTCAGTCTTATTGTTCATATGAATATTTAGACTGGTGTCTCTGGTGTATTTTTTAATCAAGCAACTGGTGTGTTCAAAATAGCAAAACATTCAGGACATTCACACCTATCTGTGATTCCTTAAATGGAAATCACAACCATCTTTGTTCTTTCTAAATTTATTACCTATGCTATTTTTGTTGAAGCTTTCACCTCTGAAAATTGGTCATAGAATCAAAGAATAGGCTGAGTTGGAAGGGACCCGTCAGGATGATTGAGTATGATTCCTGACCCTCCACAGGACACTGAGTGTCACAATGTGCCTGAGAGCATTGTCCAAATGCTTCTTGAACTCAGTCAGTCTTGGTGCTGTGGCCACTCCCCTGGGGAGACTGTCCCACTGCCCAAACACCCTCTGGGTGATGAGCGTTTTCTTGATATCCAAACTAGACTTCCCTTGACTCAGCTCCAGCCATTTCCTCGAGTCCTGTCATTGGAGGAGGGAAGTTATCAGTGCCTGCGTCTCTATTTCCACTCAAGAGGATGTTGTAGACTGCAATGAGGTCTCCCCTCAGACTCCTCTCCAGGCTAAACAAGTCAAGTGACCTCAGCCACTTCTCCTAAGGCTTCCCCTCCCTTCAATACCCTCATAGCCTTCCTTTGGACACTCTCTAATACCTTAATGGCTTTTTTTATGGTGCCCAACACTGCACACTGTACTCAAGATGAGGTTGCACCGGTGCAGAGCAGTCGGCTCCCTCAGGACCTGTTCCATTAAGTTGTCATTTAGGCTTCTTACAAATATTCTGGCCCAAGTTGTACCAGCTGTGTGATGTTCCCAGTTAATTTCTGGCAAGTTGAAGTCTCCCTTAAGGACAGTCGACTTGGAAGTGTCCCTTAGTTCCCCAAAGAAAAATTCATTGGCATCATTGTCCTGGCTAGGAGGTCTATACTAGACTCCCAAGATGACATCCACACTATTTGTCCTTTGATTTTTACTTAGAAGCTCTCAACTACCCCAACCTCAGAGCCATGCATTGATTGACCTTGTGTATTTGTCTTTTCCTGATAGTGTTATTCCTTTTTACTGTAAGAATCAAGGAAATCATGACCTCTGCTCCTGAACCTTTAACCAATCATCACAAAACTATGAAGTCTCTTTCATTTGCTCTCATAATTCTCTGTTATCTTGTCATTCCCTGCTTGAACAATCAATAACAGATAGTAATCAGAGGGCCTTACTAGACTGGATATTTTTCTAGTGATGTCCCTCACAAGAGAACCTTTCCTGTGGGTTCCTCACACTTTCCTGTGAGTTGAGTCTGGTCATAGCTCTAAGTTTGAAATGGAAGTTTATTTGATATTTTTCATTTAGAGAAAAAACAGATAGATTCTTTTTGCTTTCAGTGACTTAGATCCTCTGTTAAAATGACAATTTTACCTTTCAAGTGAGGAAATCTTTGTATGAAGGAACTAGAAAACATATGCAGAATTATAGTGCTGCTCTTCTGTAGTTACCCCACGTGACAAGGCAGAACACCCTAACAGGGAATGAGTGTTGTGTTGCTGTGTGAACATCTTCTGGAGATTTAGTATTAAAATTGATCATTAATCATCTTTAAAGTTGTAACAGCTGTTTTAAGGAAAATTCCAGAATCTGACATTCAGAGGTTTGAAAAGAAAACAGTTTTACTGCAGCACAAAAGCTTTAGAAGACCCACCAGTCCATATTATTTGTGTGTGTTTGTATGTGTTTTGCACCATGCTAGTGACAGGAGTTGGAAGTGTTCATTTGAACTGGTCTTGGCTGAGTACACAGTATCTTTATGAGGGTTTCAGACATCATATTCTCTCATATCTCTGACTTCATGCAGTTGACAAAGTTTGCCTGTCACTGAAGGAGAGATGTCAAAACAATCCAGTAAGAAGAGATTGAAATTCTAGAATAAACTGAATGTTTAAATGTATTATTAAAAGACATTTTTTACTGAAGTTCTATGACAGAGACACAAATAAAATGAGTTTAGTAGGAATTATTTGAATGAGTTTCATTTTTGGTGTCTTTGACTTTGCAACTTCTTGCAGTCCAGCAAAACTCAATCGTCATTACTGAGGTCTATGCAATTTTATGCAGAATAATGTATAGATTATTGACAAATATTTCACCTGTGTCCATTCCTTGAAATAAGGTCAACACAATAGGAAAAGTGATTACTGCACTCTCCTCTGAAATTAGAGAGCCTCTGATCTCCCACCTCAGAAGATAAGGACTTCCAAATTTGGAAGGAGGCCCTGGTCTGAGCTGCAGCTGCCAGAACCTCCAGCAATTAGATTGGCTCTTTCCTACCCAGCTGGAAAGAATTTAAAATGTGCCTGTTTCCTGCTCACATCTATTCTATATCTTGAGGCAGCAGATAAAGGGGTTGGTATGACAGGGACTCGAGCCAGTGGGCTCCAGTCACCGATTAGCTCATTTCACGTCAGCCATGTGGCTTTTAGACAGAAGTCTGGAGCCAAGTATCTCCAAATTACCTGAAGTAAATTGCTTCATAGCTTGTTACCAAAATTCGAAAAAGCTCGAGTTTTTGGCTGCTGCTTGATATTTAATTAAACTCCATGCATCTGATGATTCTCTGCTTGATGCAGCAAGTGAGAAATGCTTCAATACAAGTTGATTTTAATATATAGAAAGGAATAAAAATCTAAGAACTTTAAAATGTATTGAACTTTTTGAAAAGAAAAAGACATCTTTCATATGGAAGACAAAATACAATCTGAAACTAATTTATGTTTTTTGTATTTAGAGAATAAAAAACTCCCAAAATAATTATAGACATGATAAATGATTATAGACATGATTCGCAGACATTTCAACTCTGTACAAGTTTCTCTCCGATCTGACATCTTACACATCATTGTCTGTCTCAGCAGACTTTAAGAAACAATTTCTTATTCATGATACTGATAGCCACCTACCTGATGGACAAAATACTGAACTAAAAGCCAATTTCTGCCTTGGAGGGTGGATGGTCCTGCTGTAAGAGAAAAGATAATGATTAGAGCAAAGAAAGAAAAAAGAATTGGCTGCTGCTGGTCAGCAAATGAAGCTGTAAACTTAATGGCAGACATCCCAGAAAAAGAAGTGAGTTAAGAAACTGTTTTTGAAGATGTTTATAGGGAACTTCTTTCCATGCTAGTTTAACACAGAAGTCAGCATTAATATTTATGTGAGAAAATGTAAGCAGTTGATATGGGAGGTTGGTATTGTGGACACGAGGCAAGTTAATGTGATCTCATCTCTGTGTGAGATAATCCTGTGTGTGGGAAGGCTATGGCAAGTTCCTAAAATCTGATGTGGTAGAAAGGGGAAGTGGGTGGTGCCTCCACAGAGAGGGTTTATACTAAGATATGCTCTTTTGCTATGACTAATTGAAATTATTACTGAGCAATATTTTGTGCAAAGGTAAAATGCTATAGGACTTGTAATCTGAGGCATCTCATTCTTGTGTGCATTCTGTAGGAGATTGAACAGCTGATTAAGACTGGAAACTGTTACAGGCTCCTATGATTTTTTAAATCTTCCTGTATATTAGGATTTCCAAATGCCTGCGGAGAAAAAAAAGATTTGCTTCATGACATGCTAGGTCTTTGGGCATGTGGTTTAGAGTGCTGTAAGCATCACAAATGAAAACATAAATTGCATCTCACAATGACAGTCTTTTCTTATTTCTTNTTTTTTTTTTTTTTTTGCTTATCCTAAAATACAAGCTCGCAAGCACTAATAAATAAAACAAATTGTACTTCAAGTTACTTATGCAAGTTGAAATATGTTCCCTAAAGAGGGTCACAGAGGCACAAACTGTCAGAATTCCATGCCTTGCTGGCTATCTTAAACCATTACTTAAAGTATAAATGTGTCTTTGTTATTCATCAACTGTTATGAGGTGAGGCAGACAACATCAAATACATTTTTTCTAAAAAAGAGAGAAAGCAAAGAAAAAAGATGTTTGATGACAGATTAATATTATTGATGTGCTATAGCCCTAAATTAGGAACTTGCAAAGAACAGAGCATGCAGAGATGTCCCACAGGTAAGTAATATCAAATATTGCTGTCCTTCCATGATAATGTGTTATTCAGAGAAGGGATAATAAATCTGTGTTGTCAGTGGCACTTACAGGTGTTTAATTTTGAAAACAAAAAATCAGGAGAATAATAGTGTGATGTATTGATAGAGGAAAGAAGAATTTGTAGTTATCTACTGGTCTACCACATAATTCAGTGATATTTTAGAAACAGCATAGTTGTTCTTCACTCTTCTACTTTTCCTGGAATAGAGAAGGATTAGGAAGTGTTTAATTCAAAAGAAACTCCTTTTTTCAATTTACTTTTCAAGGGAGTCATACATAAAATGTTATAATAAAGGGAAAATTATATAAGGCCAGTTGGAAAAAGCAGTTTTATCTTCAGAAACATTAAGCTTCCGTGTTTCTTATCATTATACATGTGTATATCTATGTATGAAGAAAACGCATGAGAGTTCATTTTGTATTTGACTTTTTAAAAATCAATTTATTCAAATTTTTATCCTACACATAGCAGGTAGAAATCAGAAATATTTAACTGTGTCAGTGAGAATGCACAACAAAGAATGAAGATCCTCGTGTTATGGAGGCAAAAAATTTGAATATAGAAAAAGTAAAATAAAAACATGTAATAGTAAGGCACTACCTAGACGTAGAAGGCGAGCAAGGGAGGAAGACCATTCTTACTTTGGCTCTGTAATGCATTTCTTCAAGGCCTTGAAGAGAACTCCTTTAATTTTTTTTTTTTTTTAACACAAAATGCTTCTCTAGTATTTACTTGGATACTCAAGTGTTCTTGGGTAACCTTGTAGTAAAATGGATAGAGTATTTTGTATGTGCTAAGTGCTTAATATTCCTTACTAATAGGATATCAAACAATAAAAACTCCAACCGGAGACACCCCCTCAAAGAGCAATAATAAAACACTCCTCAAACCAGCAATTTTTGTGGGTGTTATGTCAAGGTAGTGCTGCTTGCACTTAGGTTCTTCTTTTCTGTTGTTTTGTTTAGCTATTTTTCCTATGGTGCTTTGCTGGGCAGGAAAAGAAAAACCATCTAGTTCTCATGGAGGTTCCAGAGACTTTAGGAGGTCTTATATGGTAGATAAAAATATTTATTTCTGTTCCACAGACAAGTAAATCAAGGAGCACAAAAATTAATTTACTAGTTAAATGTTGTTAAGCAGGTAAATAATGGATTAAAGGCTTCTGTGTCCTGTATGGAAGCCATTATGTGTGATATTTTCCTTAAAATTGGCAATTGAGCCATGCATATGCCTTTTAAAATAAAAACCTAAAGGAATTATTAAGTTTTGTAACAGATTTTTTCCATCTCTAGCTCAAGATGGGTCCATCTGCACAGCGTGTCCTATGTCAAATTGCTTTATTTTGCATGAGTAATAATTAGTATATTTTTCTCCCTTTGCCCTTTCTTCCTTTTGGATTAGTACAACATTTATTAATTCCAATTAACCTTGCACTAGGATGACAAGTGTAATGAGAATCTTGAATAACATTTAATGATAACAGAAACACAAAAATGAACTTTTGCTTGCTTGCCAGATGGAGTTTTACCACTGTCTTACTGCTCTGACTCATAAAAAAAATATGTGATTTTACATCTCCTGGATCATATATACAGAAGTGCCATTGGTTGTAAATATCACAGGAAAAACAAGACTGAAGAATTAAAGTATTTTGTTTCTGAATATTTAAATGTATTTTAATACAGAGGAGCAAAATAAACTCCAGAAAGCTTCTTCTTAATTTTCTTGTTAGAAAATGTTAAGGTGCAAGTAGTAGGATTTTTACCTCTGTTTTTTTCATAGGGTTTTATAGAAACCATCAAGTCAAGATGGAGTCCTTCACTATATGTGAATAATTACTTCATTACAAACAAAATTAAATTATATATATATATATATACACACACACATGGACACACTGTTGAACCTCTCTGGACTTTCAGTGCATGTGCTTTGAGATAGATGGGACTGTTTTGTTTTCCAGGATTGGAATTGTGTTAAACTACACTGACAGAACCAGATATTGACAACGAAATGCTTATACCTACAATGACAAACACTGCAACAGTAGCATCTCTCTTAGGGGTTACTTTCTGACCATACTGCATTTCCCAAACTATTAATTATAAAGGTAGAGGAGCACATAAACAAAACTTATCATGTGATAGTTATTTATTATAGAATGATTTGGGTAGAAAGAAATCTTACAGATCACCTAGTTGAAGCTTCCCTGCCATGGGAAGGGATATCTCCCACTAGAACAGGGTACATATGCTAAGTGCTGTCCAACCTGGCCTTGAACATTTGCAAGAGTGGGCCATCCACAGCTTCTCTTGGTAAGCTGTTGCAGTGCCGTACCATTCTCACAGTGAAGAATTTCTTCCTAATGTTTAATCTGAACCCATTCTTTTCCAGTTTAAAGTCATTTCCCCCTCTCCTATGCCTATATGTCCTTGTAAAAGTCTGTCTGCAGCTCTTCTGTAGCCCCTTTAGGTACTAGTAGACACAAAAGGAAGTGTGATGCCTCTGTGCCCCTTTTTGACACATTTCTTTATTGAAGGGTCTATTCTGGGTGCACTACCTGCAGAGAAATTTGTCCTGCTAACACCATGAAAGTTACAGACATGAACTGAAAAGGTAATAGTTTGCCTTAATGCATTGCATTTCCACTTGGATCAATATTGTCCTTTCAATAAAAACTTGGCCTATGAGAAAAATTAGTATGAACAGGGACTTCTTGTTAAAATTAACTTTACTGAAGTGTGAGTGTTCTGTGTCTGATGTGATGGAGGCAGTTAAACATAGGCATACAGTGCTGTTTCAAGTAACCCACAGTAGACATGACTTCTGTATGGTCTAGTACAAAATAGGACCTTAAATCATTGGAGATGAAGCTGTAGACCATAGAGGATACTTCAGGACATTTAAAATGACGACAGGTGTTTATGCTTTAGGCATCTGACAGCTCAGTTATACATGTAGGTGGTGTATTTGTATTGGTTGTGTGGCCTGGCTACTCGCATTGTAGGTAATAATATTACTACCTAGATTTTACAGAACTGACTTTGGAGCACACCTCCAAGTGAGGCAATTTTATTATGATAATTTTAAAGGTTAAAAAATCAAAGACCTAGTGTCTACACATGCCCACAGCAGTCTGAAATATATTTAAGCTCTGGCTCAATTCTTCCATCACCCTCTGCATTGCTGTGTACCCTGTGTCTTCCAGAGATGAAAATTCCAACCCATAAGGCTGTAATGTAATACCCCATAATATCCCAGCCTTTTAGAAACCTGGACATGTCTCCTGTGTTTTATGATGCTGACAGATTATTCTAGAGCACTCTATTTAAATCAGACAGCATAGTGTGGACCATGACAAGCCTGTGGCTGGCAATCCACAGCAATGGATTATTTTTCTATCCTAGGCAGGAAGCAGCTACTAATCACTGATGAAATTGGTCCTGTCCCTTGACTATCACTCACCTAAATTATTCACCTCTTCTCTCTTACCACAAGAGATACTTCTTCAGCAATAAACAAAATATTTTGAAGATTACATGAAGACTACCCATTTATCTGAATTCAGTAAACCTGTAGAAAGAATGCAATTCAGACTGTATCTTCACTTGTGCTGTCTTGCACAAGTTGTTTTGGTTAGAATTCTGAAAATCAAGGATGTAAGCACAGGGCAAGTTATTTAATTCAATTTGAATTTATATCTGAAGAAAGCTATTTTGAAGAGTTGGGATTTTTGCATGTTTGTTCATTTCAATTTTCTTTTATGAGGTTTTGTTTTGTGAGAAGGATATGAAATTCCACGTAGTGAAATACATTTTTATATTTTGAGAAATATAGGACCCTTGTCACTGGTTTTGAATGCTTCTATGTTTACTAACCCACAAAGGTTTGCTGTATCAGTGATGCCTTCTTTACATAAATATATAAAAATATACAAGTATTTAAAAATAACTACAGCTTTGCAAAATCTAATCTATGAGCCTTTGAAACTGTAAAGCAAGATCTCTGATCCATATTCACTTTGCACAACTACAATGACTACAGATGGTGCAAGGTATTGAAGAATCAGTCTCATATTTTCTAATACAAAATACAGTCAGAAACAACATAGGGAAAAAACTCCCTATAGTCATACATACTATGCAGTAGAATGAATATGTAGTTGATGCATAATTGTATTTGTTACTTGGAATGTGTGTTTTCTTTTAAATGAAAATTGTTATCACCAAGTTTTTCTACATTTGATAAAAATTATGTAAAGTGTCAGATGCATAAAATGCAGAAGTATGCAGAAGTACCCTAAGTCCCTCTTCTTCGTAAGGTTTCCTATCATTTACCTTGACACAGCTTTTGTTTGAGCATATAGCGCTTAAAAAATTTTTACAGCATTAAGCACCATACTGAAGCTTTTACAGATTTAGCGACACCTCAGCAACAGTTTCTCTCTTGTTAAATGCTTTACAGTGGAAGGAGCTGGGTGAGAATAAACCACCTCCTCAGAAATAAGAAAAAGTCAAATATAAGAGGGAAGACGAAAAAAAAATTAACCTCACACTGAAGTGAAATAGTCAGAAGGCAGAGGGGCAAAAATTCTGCTAGAAGCCCTGGACTGAAAAATTACTTTAATGAGTGTGTGACTGTCTAGGAAGACAGAACCTGATTCTTTTCTCAGATACCATGTGATGAACATCACAAAACTGTTTGTGAAAGAATTGATATTAACTGTGATATGCTGGACTCCCATTCTAGTCCATGGCAGGTGACTAAAACCTCTGTCAGACTAGCTGCAGTAGCTGCAGGGCCATAAATATTCAGAAGATCAGGCATACTTTGGTGAAAATTAGTCTGTAATTTTCAGTAGGAAAAGGAGATAAAGAATTTTGTGCTTTCTTGAGGACTTTCATGTAAAAACTGTCTATCGTGAAAAATAGCAATTATAATATTGTAGGCTTTCTGTTTCTGGAAGGAAAAAGAAAAAAATAGAAAGCAGTTCTAGATGTGAAGTACAGCCAAACTTAAACTTGCTCCAGTTATAGTCAATTGTTGCCATAGTCTGTGGTGGAATAAAACAGAATCTTTTTGTCATTGACAAACTTACTAAATTAAAACAATCCCTGCATGCCAAGAGATCTATATAATTTATATCTTGAAGAAAATATTTTTTCAAAAAAAGAGTTTTACTGTTAGCTACACATGAAACAGAAGTGGAGGTTATTTAGTTTTGTTTTTTTCAGAACTGGTTTGAAATACTTGAATGCCACAAAATAATTCATTGCTGGAGAAAGTTGGCAAAATCCATTATGAAGTGCTTGGGCAATGTTAACTTCCTAATGCAAAGCTGACATGTAGATTATAATTTAGATTTCTGATTTCCATTCAAAAAAACTGATAGGCTACAATTATGTTCTTTCCTTTCAAGCTATGTTGTATTTAGGATAATAGAGTAGGAATCATTTCTTTTGGCGCTGTGTATAGACAAGGCTGTTATAGGCAAGAAGAAATTATTAGGGAACTAACTGCCACTGCCATGCCTGGATTTTGCTGGCCCTCAGCTAGATCAAAGGCCAGTGGCAACCTCAGAACATGTACTGTGTCACTTGAATGGTTTGAAGGGCTGACACACAAGTCAAATATGTCTCTTCTCCTGCTCTCCTGTCTTGAGGAAAGTACTAAGGCTGACTTTGGAGGTACTTGGGCCTTTGAGCCTTCACATGTCAAAGAAACCAGAGGGACTTCAGACCTGATTTCAACATACAGTTTTACATCTGCAGGTTAAAAAGTTTCCAAAGAATGTTGGAGGAACATAGTCGTTGTTCCTCTTTCTCTCACCTTGTTTTATAACAGAAAAATGCAGAATTTTTCACTTGCCTACTGGTACAATAATTTAAACTTTACAGGAATTCCCCTCACTTCCCTCTCCCCCCCAAATGACAAATCTGTTACACAAGGTCTTTCCAACTTGGTCACAGACTCTTTTTACTCCTGCTTCAGCTGTAATAAGTCGGCCTAGACAAGTTTTTCTCCTAAGTATATCAGATGTGGAAATTCCAGAATGAATAATGGGCTTCCATGAAGTAATCTCCTTTAGTCCCCTGCACTCCCCTCTCCCTGTGCAGTATTCTGACATGCAGCAGGCAAGCATCAAGTTCTGCACTGAATTTCTCTGAAGGAATTTGCAGTTCAATATAAAGAAATGTATGAAATGGTGTAATGAAAGTAAGTTTAAAGAGGAGCAAGTGTTGGACTGGCAACTCAGGTGCGGGTTTTTTTCCAGAATTAATGATCTTAAGGTGCCTATGGGATTGTTGTAAAATAAACTCTTTAGATCCTGATTTGTTTTCTGAATTGCTTTGATTAAATGATTAAGATTGTTTTAAAGCAGTCTGCCACCAATGTGTAACAGATCTTGAATATTTTTAGTTTCAAGGATTGGCTAAGTATTCTACTTGAGCCTACAGGTAAGATGTTTGCCCCTTATAAAAATTGTTCCGTAAGAAGGTGCAGAAATCTCCTTCAGGTGTTAAGGCAAAGGACCTTAATGGAAACTTGCCTTCCATAATCCGGAAAGCAATGTAGCAAAGTTGGTTTATGAAGGATAGATTGAACTTATAAGCACAGAAAAGCGTGGAAGATCTCCTCTAAGATGACAATGTACAGTTCTCTGGTGAGTGGTTGTGCTTCAGGCACAATTTCTATGACATTTGCAGTATCCAGTCTGAATTCCCAGCCTACAAAGAGAAGAGAATGACAGTTGTGAATTATCATGTGAAAGTGGTCAATACTGACACATTTTACTGCCCACTGTCAAAAGAGGGGCTTGGATGCTTTCTGGAGACCTGATTTTCCTCCAGGAGATCAATCGTCTCCCTTTATTTGAAATAAAAGGATATTGCTTGAAAAATGCCCGAAGCATCACAGACTTCCAAGAGAGAATGGAAAACACAGTTGTTCCATGTTTAGTGCGTGCAGTTGCTCTCAGGCTATAAGGTATGAAGGGGGAAAAAAAATATATCCACTGTTCAGCAGCTATTACAAAATGTGTTCCATGAATGTTATTGCACTATATCTGGAATCAAATGTACAATAGCTGAGGCTTCCAGATCAGAAACTCAAACAATATCAAACACTTTTCATCATTCAGCAGTAATGGTTAACAAAGAAAAGAAATCTAGGGTTAGAATTTTTAACAAATTGATATTGATGGTATTATAATGCTATTTGTAACCTAAGCTGCCTCTGAAACATAGTTTTCAACTCTGTTTATTTTATTTCAACAAAGACTATAGGGAAAATAGAAGAGGTTCAGAGAGTGGCAATAAGAATGCTTATAGAAGTGGAAAAACTACCATACAAAGTAAGATTGAAAAGGCAGCAGCAGTTTACTTCAGAATAGAAATGAACAAGATGGGACATGAAAAATAACTGAATAAAAAAGACGGTGTATAAAAATGAATTTATAGAAAAGATAGTGCAGGCTTTCTACTTAACTTCTGACATAATATCAGGGGAAGGTAATATTCAAAGAACTGAAAGGCAGCAAACCTAAAATCGACAGAAGGAATTATTTTTTTTCAGCCAACAATACGCTAACAAAAGTCATTGCAGCAATATATTATTGGAGTCAAGAGCTTAGTCGGATTAGAAAAGGAAATGGATGTTTGTATAGATTATAAAAAAAGCCTGAGTTACTAGGGTTTTAAAAGTAATCAGGGATCTGGAAATGATATAACTTCTCATGCTTCAGGCTGAAAGACAATGATAGGAGCTAGAAATATTATTTTTTTATAGGTAACACACCTTTTAATTGTGTGCTGTGAGGGTTCTTGAAATTTCCCTTGGAGCATCTGAGATCAGATGTAGGCAGGCAGGTGGCTGAGAGGGTGTCTAGTATTTCCTAAGAACAATTTTATTGTTTAGTTTCCAAGGGGGGACTTTGGAAAACACTTTTTCTACTGTGTGAACTACTTTTTTTTTGGAACGCTGAAAAATATATTTTAATATTCCATATGCCCAGAACCAAGACATGACAGGTTTTTTTCCCTATATTTATATATATATATATATACACACACACACACACACACACACACATATACACACACTCATCTATAATCTAATTGAACCGAAACCAGACAGGGATATAACAAGAATATATACCTCAAAAAATGGCTGGGTATCATACATGAGAATACAGTAAGGTCAGTTGGTAAAAATTGGAAAGCAGCGTGATAGAATGAGTTTTGGGTTTACTATTCTATGTCTCACGTGTTCCTAATTAACAGGTGCATTGTTCCTTATTATATTCTAATGTCATGATGTTTTGATGCTTGTTGCAATGTCCTGACAGAAAGGAACCTGTGTGATAATTCCGGTTTTACACTACATGTGTCCTTGCAGCTCCAAAGATTCCAGACTTCGCCAGAGTAGGAAGTGATACATATGCCACCCACAATCATTATTTAAAAAAAAAAAATGAAAATAATAGCAAAACTAAAACCAAATGCTCCTTACTTTAATAAAATACTTTTTATTCTAAAAGTCACAGAATTTTTCTTTAACTAAATCTATGGACTCAGTTATTTTTATGACATGGGATAACTTGATGATCAAGAAAATGAAGTGATTTGAAGGCAAAAGTTAACACGGAAACAGGTTTATAAAAATACAATAGCATTTATACTTTATCTTCCCGTGACTGTTACCTTACTGAAGACACATTTGCATAGCTGTATGTATCATGAGTGAATTTATAATGTCTTAACGACTTAGGACTGGAATGCTTATGTTTTTCACAGCTAATTAATTTCTCCTGTTGCAGAATATAATCTTATGCAGGAATCTGTAGGACAATGTATCTTCACTGAAAAAGGGATTCTGTGAAGGAATCAAATCAGTGTAGATCAACAGATTATATAAATAATCAGAATATCAAAATTACTAAATTTGATAACCCAGATGTTCCCTTAGTACTTTCCTGATGACTTTATTCACTTGCAAGATTAGAAGCAATGCCTGATTTGCCCCTCAAATCAGGTTTTTGACTCAAAACATCTTTTGTCAGATTCCTTGCTTTATTTCAGACGTCTTGTGATAAGAGTGCAAGCAAACACCTCACTAACTAAACAAAATCTGGCTTTGATCTTGGTTCCACAGGCAAGCAGATACGTCCCTTCTTGATTCTTTTACATGAGGCCATTTTGTAGAGTCTCTATTCCTCTAATGTAATGTTCACTGTTTTAGGACTAATTAGTGCTTTAAATTAAGGTTCTACTTACTTCCCTTAATAGCACTGGTTACTGAGCCACCTCTTAGGAAGACTCTTAACCCACCAGATAAACGGTGGAAATTTCATTAGCACTATAGCTAGCTAATTGATTTTCATTAACAACAGGAAAAAAGATGTTTTACCATTCCAAATAGTGCATCACTGATACTAATTTTTTGTCTTAATTAAAACACTGTTCTGTTTACTGTAAAATACTTTAAGCCATTGGAGATCTCCCTTCACTGTGTGTTAGCTGAAAACTACCAGTCATTGGTGCTTACTTTGACATGAGGATCCTGCTCTGAAGTTTTTAGGTGCATTTAGTAAAGAGTATTTTGCAAATCATAAGCTTTTGTTTCCCTGGTAGCCAAACTATTGAAACTTGTGAAGTTACTGCTCCTAAAGGACTTGATTTCTGATGAGCAGAGCCCCTAGTTACAGTATTTCCTCTTAGAATTTCCCAAAAGATGCCATATTGTTATCCCACTTTGCTCCAGATGGGACACTGAAAGTTCTAGAGCTAAGAAATGCTTCAGGCTAAGAGCAGTAGTTAAAATAAAAATAGCATTTCTTAGTATAACAGCTTGTGTGATGTACTGAAAGAGGGACGTTGCAAGTAAAAATAAACAACTACTGGAGAGTGAGAGTTATTTATATTTAATATTATTATTGAAAGGTAAAAGCAATGCTAACAATGCAACTTTTTTTTTTTTTTTTTTCTGCTAATAGTCTTACAAAATTTAGTGATATGCAGTAAGTATACACGGGGAGTTTTGATGGAATCAGAAAGACAAACCCCTAGTTCAAGCTCTGAACCGCCAAGGAAAATAGAAATTATATGTGCTGGTGAGCTGATTTGTGTGCTTCTATCATTTCAGATCACATCAGTGGTCTTTTTAACAGACAAGTCTACTGGTTTACTTTTTTGCTATTTCATTAATTCAGATACAGATTTGAGTACTGTTGAAGCATAACAAAAACGTATTCTTACTTTTATATTTTATAATCTATTATTATATAGCTTTTCCCTTTACTAAAATTAACTAATCCTGACAAATGTTTTTCATGAGTTATCATTTTGTGCAAATTTTTTTAACATTTTATTTATTTATTTAACATTTTATTGTCACTCTATCCCTGATGGAAAATTACAAATAGTTAGAAAATGACTGGTAGCATGCTTAAGCACTGCCTACCTCTACAACTAATTAAATAGTTTGTTTCTGACCTGCTTTTCCTTTGGTGAGATCAGCAGGGTGGCTTCAGAACAAACTATAATGAATTTCAAACCCATTACATTCGTGCAGTACAGACAGCTAGAGCCACAACTTAAGATTGAAATTCAAGTGAATTAAGTGTGTTCATCCTTGTCTGGAATTAAATTTACAAAACTAATACCTGAGTTAAGTCCAAATTTTGTTATAGTTTACGGGGTGTTTTTTGGTTTCATTTTTTTAAAGAATCCCAAGTTCATGAATTGGGATTTTGGAATGGTTATGCCACTAATTTTGATGGATTAGCAGAAAAGGCAAGGCATTTTCCAGTTTAAGGATGAAAAATGCATCTAAAAAATAGGTTCATTAGCATTGCCTTTAGAGACTACATTATTTAGGAGAAGGCCCCTGAAAACAATTGTGGTAATGTACATTAAAAACAAGGCAAAACAAACAAACAACAAAAAAAACAACCTCCCTCCCCCCCCNAAAAAAAAAAAAAAAAAAAAAAAAAAACCCCCCCCCCCCCCCCCCCCCCAAAAAAAACAAAACAAAACAAAACAAAACAAAACAAAACTGTTTTATAGCTTTTTTTGGTAAGACTTTAATATTCACCTTTCCTAGTGAACCAGTGAAAATTGGGAGTAACTCCTGGAGCAACTGTTATTGCTCACTGGTATGCAGCAGATGGTAAATACAAAATATATCAGGCTAACAGTTTCTATGTCAAAACATGATTTTACTCTTTTTATTGCTGCTTTTCAATCAAATAATTTATTCTCCTTGTTTACTGAGAGCACACACTATGCCATCTAAAAGTAAGTGAGTTCAGTTAATTTGATTTTGGAATCGTTCAGATTTTTTATCATTTTTTTCTTGGACCCTGCTTGCTTAAGTGCTCATTTGAAGCTTAATGGAGATGCTTTGCCATTTAAATTTCTAATATCTAAGCAAGTTTTATTCACATGCAGGATTTTCTCCTAGTAAATGTTTCTCTGTGTAATGAATAATATAATTAACTTGCTAATAAGTGGATCTAGAAATAGAGGAGAATTTCCTATCTTTGCTACATAAAATCACCTTTCCAGCTGCCATTCCACCTGTATTTGTTATTTTCCACCACTGAATTTTGTAAAGTCTTTCCAACTTTTCCATAATATGCCATGCACTAGTAATATGAGATGAAAGGAAAAATGCTATTGTAAAATATATTTGATATAGCAGTTATTAATGTGGGAGTGGGACTGAGAGAACAAGATTACAAATAAGGTGAAAGAAGGTCATGATATTTTGGTGCTAGTGTCCTGATAAAGGCCATTATATACTTTTTCTTAGCTGTAATAAGGGACTAGTAAACATCCAGGTCAGTGGGAGAATCAAGCTATATTTCCCAGCTGTTCCAAGATGGATGCAGAAATCTCCTCAGAAACCTGAGCAATCTCTCTCATTAAAACTTCTTCAGCCACTCTATTTCCATGAACAGGATCATTTGTATCAAACCAGTATTTTAGGGATAGAGAAAAGGATTTCATTGGAAAGCTCCTATTTCTAGAACTCAATTAAAATAAATATATTTTAGCCTCAAATAAAGCGGATGATTTCACATATTTCATATCTAAATCATCCAATAAATATCTAATCAATCTCCCAAACAGTTTCTCACTGTAGGTAAAAATATCTTCCTTGTTTCACAAGAGGAGAAATAGTAATGGGGGGATTATACTAGTCATTCAAGGTCATGCTCAGAGCCTGTGTCAGAGCCAACAGTGCAAAGCTTTGTTTCATAATCCATTATCATCATCACAAGGCCAGCTTCTCTTCATCACCACTCAAAGGCTTGAAAAAATATGCTATGGAAAAATCTAATTTTCTTAGCCTTTTTATTTTTTTTTTAAAATTTCTGTGTGTAAGAAGTTAATGAATCACTTGGATTATGCAGTTCCATAGATGAGCTTCATAGAGGATTCAGAAGCTGTTTTCAGTGCCTATTGTCAAACAGTGCCTTGAGAGCTGTGTCCTACCATGCCCTACCCAGTATTTCTGATGTGTTCTCCTTGGCCTAGAACTATGGCCATTCCTGATTACTGTGGGTTTCTGATAGCAGGCTTTAAATATTAAAACTCCTTCACTCAGCTTGGACTTTAAAACTGGTTGAGAAATGGTAATTTTACAAACCAGCATCTCTGAAAAACAGACTATATTTATGTATTTAAATATGGTCTGGCAGAAATAGGAAAAAACACATTAGCCACATACATATAATCCTTAATCCTTTATATAATTTAAAGTACTACTTGAAAAATAAGATTTGATCCTGCCGGTTGTTCTCTTGTAACGATACCAAGAAAGGCTTGTTCTGGTTTGGTAGAGTGAAGGTGTGTACCTGATATGGCTTTCTGTGGTTAATTTCCCTGTGAGTATTAAAAATGAAAAAAAATATAAAAAGCCATCTTAAAAATGTATTGCTAACTTAGTTTTATTCCTTAGAAGAAATTATTTATTCAATATCCTTTTAGTTCCACTGGATTCAAGTCTTACACAATTGTCAACTTTGGAGGCTAATTAAGTTGCAGTCGGGGCTATTTTAACTTGTCTTAATGTCTCTGATTACATGGAACATATTTGTAGAGTAAAGCGTATTTCTGATTTAAAGGGTGTAATGGAACAAATAGGTATTATATAGTATTCGTCCTCAAGGTAAACTGGAATGGATAATTTAATTTCCAAGGCGACAAATTATCTTATCACGGGCGAACAGGCAATTTCTTCCCTGCAATAAACTAAGTAGGTACAGACAGCTCTAACCAGATGAAATCATTATCCTTTTTAAAGCAGAAGCATTGAATAGAAGTAATTTTCTCAGCCTTAGTTTCAGAGTAGAAGGTAGCTCTTGGAAACATTATGCCCTGTGAGGCAGGGTAAGAGCAACAAGTTTAACCATTTCAGTGAGAAAAGATAAACAGGACTATGTCAAAAAGATGAAGTGGAAAAAGAAAAAAAGGTGATGTATCTCTTATGTATTTTGAAAGTTCACAGAGGTCAGAGTAATTTGTATGAATTTTATCAGAAAAGGACGAAACTGATTTTTACACAGCTGCAGCGTATGACTGGGTTGTGTATTTACATTTGAAGTGTAAAGATGCAATTATGTGTTTGTTAATTAACTCTTCTCTGGTTCTTTGCCATTCATTTTATGTTTTAATAATAATGGATACGTACATGTGTACATCTATACACAGATTTTTAAACTGTCCTGCTCTGCTTGCTACTTGGAACAAAAATTGAGACTTTCATAAGTCTGTCAATTTACTTGGGCTGGAATTACAAAGGAAAATAAGGTTTCTCATATTTTGGAAATTGGGAATATTTTACAGAATTTCAAGTGCCTTTTCTGTGCAAATAATGCAAATTTCCTGCCCCTTGGAAGTGATTTGGCCCATTTTTTTTTTCTTTTTAAGTGATTTCTAGTTAGAAATTTAATTCTGAAAGAAATATGGAAAATGTCTACCTGAGGAAACTCAAGCTTTCATCCTTATTTTTAAGAAAGTGATCTAAATTTGGAAGCTGATGTATCTCCCACTCCTGATCTCTAGCACTAAAACCGTTCTGTTCCTCTCTTGCATAACAGCGTATCTTTCTCAGGATGGATAGGTTCAATGGTAGGTGTGATATCTTCCTGCATTTGGGGAAAAGAACACAAGGTAAGGATGGTTCAAACAGGTTTTTTTTCTTTTTTTGCTTACACAAAAAAATAAGAAATATCTCCCCATCTTTAGAGAAAAGTTTTTGGGAGTTTATTTGAACATGTTCTTGCCATTATTATCTCTCTAGGCGTTGAAGTCATTGCTGTATGCTGAATTCCATTGTCTTTGTTGGTTTACTGGTAGATGCAAGGAGACTAGAAGTTAGCAGGGTTTCTACCAAGCACTGTCAGCATTATGTGTCCAAATTTGTTGCTTTAGACATGAAAATTGACTAAGTGCTTTGCAGATCTGATTTTTCACCTAGCTCAGCTTTTTTCCAAGAAAACTTCTTCCTGCTAAAGTGTTGGTTTTTCCCTCCCTCTCTCAAAAAGTAATGAGAAATCAATGGAACAAGTGTCCTGATTCCTGCCTTGATTTGCTACTGGAGAAGGAGGATCATCCCTACATTTATGTGAAGTATTAATTCTGAGCCGTATAAACTCCTTAACAAATAGTGTTTATCTCATCTAATCATTTTAAACTAGATTTTTCTGCTTAAGAATGTTTGTTAGTTTTTATGTTACCAAAAGGTATTTTCAGAACACTTGAAATTTTCAGATGCATTTAGTTGTTTATATATTTCTCACCCATTTTAGTAAAATTGTCAAAAGAAAATAAAAAGTAATGTACTTGGAATTATAGGGCATTTTTCTCATTATGCATAAAGTAGAATAAATAGCATTACTGGAAACAGTAGATGTGTAAGTTAGTATTGCTCTCCTCTAATTTTTCTTCTTGAAACAAGGGCACTTCATCTATTTTTTTTTTTATTTTGCAATATGTTTTCAGTATGCAAATAGCATTAAAAAAACCCCAACAAAACACCAAAACAAAACCCAGGAATCTGTTCTTACACAGCCTATGTACTGTGTTGCTAAACCTTGATCACATTGGTCAAGATGAAGGCTACAGGCAATGGAACAGAGTGTGTGTCTTGGACATTTCAAA
The DNA here is from genome assembly GCA_013399895.1 of Serilophus lunatus. NCBI lineage: Eukaryota > Metazoa > Chordata > Aves > Passeriformes > Eurylaimidae > Serilophus > Serilophus lunatus. The sequence continues at coordinate 11,194 of VXBA01002577.1, read as the reverse complement.
TTCTCTTCTGAATATGCACTTTCTCTCTGCGAAATTATTTTAAATGATCTGATGTTAATGAATTCTTGAGAAAAACTGTGGGATTGGAGGCTTGGAAAGAAGTTTTCTTAAAAGAAGTCTGTTACTATTGTGAGCATTGGAATAAGAAAATATAAACCAACAATTGCCCAAAGACTTCATTTAAGGTGATAGTTCAATTCAGAGTTACATATATGAGGAGTGCGGCTGACATGTCCAAGAAGTTCAAAATCATAGCTTTTATAGCTTACCATCTCGAGGTTGTAGCAACCTCTATAAACCTTTCTGCACTTTGAACTGGGTTGTGAGCAGTTGTTGACTTCATGCTGTCATCTCTGAAATTTTCTCTGGATTTATATGCTTGATATAACATTATTTTTTCTGAAAGCAATTTGGAATACCTTAGGCATTAAAGATTTCTATACAAAGCTTAATTCTGTAGTCTGCCTTCCCTTCCTTCTAACTCAAGCCATTTCCAAAAAGAAGCAGGGTTTGTCATTTCAGGATTAAATATAAAGAAGCAGCTATGGTCTTATATAGATATGCAGACATTTTAGCTAAGGAAAGTTAAGAGAAATTGTATTGTTCATAAATTAAACTTTTGTAGTAAGATTTCTTTTTGACCAAGGATGTCAGTGTTCCCTGCCTCTCTTTTTTTTTCTGATTCGAAATGAAAAGTAAACAATTTTTTATGAAGCAATTCTGCCACATGCTCCAAAGACAGGACTTTTTAAAATCTAAAATCCTTACATTAAGGTTAGGCATTTACTATGACAGATGAGAAAAATGTGCTACCATTGGCTTATGAAAAGATAGGGAATATCAGCAAAATTACATTGCCATCCACTACTTCTGGCAAAAATTAAGTTCAACAGTATCTTTGCTTAGGACTCTATCACTTTCCATCCTCAGAACGCTAATACATCCTTGATGTACATAAGGTTTGAAAGGCAGAAAGTCTCATAAAGCAGAGAGCTCTTTACAGGCTTTAGTACCTCTTTTCCCCACAACTAAAAGTGTATTTCTCTTGTGTGTTCATGATGACATTCTTCCAGAAAAATGACATATTGGTTTTGGATAGTGATTTACATAAAAATGCAAAAAAGGTGCATTGTAAAGCCAAAATGAGAGTAAGGTTTCTTCTGTTTCATGTGCATCTGAGCAGAAAACTGTGACATTGATTAATGCAATACTGTGAACATCCTGTATAATACTCTTTTTTTTTTATCCTTTTCACTTATAAAACAAGAAAAAAATTATAAGAATCAGCAATATCTTCATAATGCAAAACCATATTGATTCATTGGCATCGCTAATCAAATAACTAAAATTTCTTCTGTGCAAGTGAAACACCACATCCTTTCTTTTAACCATAATAATGTCCTAAAGTTCACATTTACTGAATTTCCAGTTACATAATTTGGGTTAATTTGGGCTGAGGGAGACTGTACTTAACAACTAATACAGTAAGAAATACTGCAGACGTTGGCTTTACAGTGGTTTGGACCAACAGCAATAAAGACCAGTACTGATCATTATTGGTGGTTATTTCCATAGCAGGTCTTGGGTTTTTGTCATTTATAAGTTTTCAATATTTAATCATTTTGGCTGGAAGTCACCATGCTGAAAAATTATGAATATCACTCAGTCAAAGCAGCAAGTTTGGAAATATAGAGATGACTTGCAAAAAATGCAGTGTGGTGGTTTGAACCACTTTTTATCGTGTGAGGGGCGTGCACAATAAAGATGACGAAAGACTGAACAAAATTAGCAGCAAGGGAACAGTTTATTACGTGGGGTTTAAAATAGGGAAGAAGGGATAACCCATGAGGACAAACACTTGACACGCAGAAAACACAAAAGGGAAAAAAGGGACAAAAAAAAGGACAAAAAGGGAACTGCTCTCCCAGCTAGGTGACTAGCTGAGAAAACAGGGAGAAGGGTAGGGAAGCCGTCTCTCTCCCTCCCTCTCTGGTGGGGTTACTCCCCGACCTTGAGGTTTCCTGCAAAACACAAAAAAACCCAAAAAGCGACCCCCTCCCACGACACCTTTGGGAAGTGGCTACTTGCTTTCAAGCTGGAAATTGCCTCGGTGCCGAAAGGAACGGGTGGAGTCACACCGTGGGGTCTGAGACAAGGAGGAGAGGACCTGTGTGCTTCGCCCCTGGACCGGAAGCCGAAGAGAGGGGAGGGCTTCTGTGCTCGGCTTTTTAAGCCCTCTAGCTCTCGCATGAATCTCGCTGTCTTCTTCTGGGCTAAGCTGTCTCCCCACTGGCCAGTGGTGCCGAGCCCCACCTCTTTTCCAACGTTTTCACTCCAGGCACAATGGTGGGTCCCACTGAAGACGACGTGCCCAGGGCCCGAGGCGCAATCTTTGTTTTCATGGCTGTGGGCAATTTGGTGCCACCACGGAGCGACTGCCGCCCCTCTGTGCAGCCATCGCCAGTATGGTGACAGCGCTGGACCCCCTGCCACTGTCCTCAAGCAGCTGCTGCACTCGTGTTCCTAACCGCGACTTCGCTGAGGGTCCAGCACCAGCCCCAGCAGTGTGTCTCTGCCTGTAAGCTGGGAGCCGCTGGGACCGCACCCATTGTGCCACCCCGATGCCACCCGCGGGCATGCTGGGGCTCCCTCACGGCCGTGCTCCTGGGCTGCCACCCACAGGGGACTGAGGGACACCCACGCAACACGCTTGGCACGAGACGGCCCCGGCGCCGCGCACCGGTGGCTGCGAATCGGCATCATGGTGCACCGCTGTCTCCCCAGCCCATGGGGACCAGCATCGGCACCGGCCGCCCTGGCCCTGGCCCCCGGAGCGGGGGGAAGCAGGCAGCAATGAGGGTCATCCCAGCCCCAGCCCAGCCCGGGAAACAGTAGGACAGGGAAGCAACCTGCCGAGAGCAGCCCACCCCCCGGCTTTTTCTTAAGGAAAACAGGATTTTACACACCAGGTAGACGGGCACTCCTACACATTTCTTTCCCTTCCCAAAGCCCAAGGACCCCCGCAAGCCCACCCCCAAGACCTGAAGCCTCTCAAACCCCCACATGCAGTACTGCAGGTGATAGCAATACACAAGGTCACTTTTGAAAAATGTTATATGACACAAAAAAGGTGTCAATTCATACATCCCAGTGTCTGACTTTAAAATGCTTGCTGTTTGTTTTAAACCATTTTAAAGCCTGAAAAGGCCCATCTTTAAATATATTATGGGTGCATTTTTTTATGAATTAAATAAGCGTATTTTTTTTATTTTGGGCATGGAACAAGCTGAGGAGGTAGGGAAAGTAAGGGTTGATCTGAAAAGGACTTTTTTTTAACCCTAATGAAGAACAGTAGTCATTTCTGTTAACAGTGAACTGTATTTCTGTTATGTGTTTTGCCTTAAAAAGTTGAATTATTTTGTTGTTATTGTGTTGTCAAGAAAAGCTGGGGAAATTAGACACAATCCTTTCATCTGCCATAGATTCCCTGGGAAATGCTAAATCAGACACATGCACAAAGGCTTTTTCCCTGCCTTGAAGACGTGACACCTGTGTGGGAGGATGGCTGAGTCTTCACTACTTCAGCTAGTGTCTGGGAGACCTGGATTTATGACCTCTGGATATAAAATGATAACATGTGTTGTATTCTAGTTCACTGATTCTGGGCACCTATAATGAATTAGAACTTTTTACTTTAATCTCTTTGCCCAGTGTCTCCTTGTTTTTAGAGTGACTGTAGTCATTAAAGCTAGGTTTTGTTGTTAGATATCACTCACAGTCCAACCACTGATGTCCAGCACAAAGCCTAGAGCTTGGCTTGCTGCCAGACAGGCTGTCACCAAAACGAGCCACATCTGGGCTCCCTCTGCCTGCACTTCAGGCTATTTACAAGCAAACAAACCCATTCAGGTCACCCCAGGGTAGGTAAGAAAACTTCTGGAGCTGGCAGCTTCCTCCACAAGTTCCCCAAGGAGGCAAATAAATCGTCCAGGTGTTGAAGCCTCTGAAGTGTTTATGTGAATGTAGGATGCATCGCCTAGTTCCCCTCAAACTGAGGAACTATGCAGATAATTTTATATTATCTGTTTCTATATTACCGTCCTCTCACCATTTGCCTTGACCATCTTTTGAGATTTTTTTTCCAGATACATAAAATTCCTACGGGACAGGAATTGTTCCATATCATTAATAAAAGCTGTTGGAAGAAGCACATACATTAATGTTGATGAAGTAGTCAAATGCTATAGATATCAGGACTCAACTATATCTTCTTTTCTTCAGTAATACAGAATATCACAAACAATGCTGAATAGAAAAGAAGAAAATGGAAGGGCTTCTTCTTATGTGTGCACCACCCATCCTCTGTGCTGAAGGAGAAGGTACCTGTAGGAGAATGTAAGTGAAGCCCAAAACTGAAACCTATAAGCATGTGTTAGTAGAGAGGGGAATATGTTTATGCGCAATTTTAATTCTGATGTTTCCTAGCTCATAGCATATTGGTTTTTTTTCAACACAGAACAGTTTGTTTAATATGTTTGTGTCTGTAATTGCATTTAGAGAAAAAACTTGCTAATGTGAGTATGGGCGGGGGGTTGTTGGGTGAGACAGGTTGTGCCCCTGTAATAGGTATGTAGAGAATCCAATCTGGATAATTATATGTCCACATAATTTAAGGTTAATAGTTATCATTTACTCAATGAGATTTCAATGAATTTTTAACGAAGGTCACTGATGCTCAGTTCATCAAGTGGATTAGTTGTGTTCCCACCCAAAGGGTGAAGATCATAAGTAGCTCTAACACTGATTACCAGGACCTCAGGGCTTCCTTTATCTGCTTTGATATATTTCCTGTGAACAATGTAACAGAAGACTTCATTTTCACTGAATTTTCTGACATCATACATCTTGGTTGTCTTTATTGATTTCTATTATTCAGCTAGTGAAGTTTCACCAAGAGCAACTGAAAGGTTCTAATTATTTTGCACCAGATTTTCATCATATTTTGCATCCATGTCAGATTTACTCCTCTGTAATTGAGATCATAATTTGACCCACTATGTTAATGACTTTAAAGTAATATAAAAATTATGAAACCATTTAATTAATATTTTCAAACAGGGTCACCTGCTCACTCAAACACTCAGAAAAAAGGATGTCTGACTTGTTTGACATAGGTGTTGTAAGGAATGTCCATAGGCAAAAGTCAACTTTAAATTCCCTAACTTCTGTCAGAAAGGATTCTTCATAGAGAGATAATATATAAAAGAGAGGAATAAGCAGGTTTTTGTTTGCAACAATACGATCAAAATCCAAATCGTAATAGTAATTTGGCAGCTGGAATTTATTTCAAGCAGAATAAGGCTACTGGATCTTGCCAGTTCACAGCAAGTGACAGCAATGGCAAAAACCAGGCAAGATTACCCTTGGGGGTAAGAGGATATGAAACAAATATACTCTTCAGGTAAGATACAGGTGCTGACATACCTGTGGTGCTTTGAACCACTTTTAACACCAAGGGGGCGTGCGCAATAATGACAGAATACCGAACAGATTTTCAACAGCAGGTAACAGTTTATTGTCTAGGGGCTTGACCAGGAAAACCTTATGAGACCCCCAGACAAAATGCACAAATATAACACCCTACAGTTGTCATGTGAAAAAAAACAACAACCCAAACTGCTTCTCAAAGACCAGGTGTCTGGCTGAGAAACAGGGGAAGGAAGGGAAGCCGCCTCTCTGATGGTACACTCCCAGCTCTCAAACTCTCTGCAAGACAGAAAAATGGTGAAAAACACCCCCCTACTAGAGATACCCACAGGGAAAACTAGCACTTGCGATTGGCTGGCTTGGCTCCGATGCCAATGTGACTTGTGGAAAAGACTCCACAACCCAAAAGTTATGAAGTAGGTCTGTTTATTCTGGCCAGGGCGCACGAGGGTATCCCCAAAATGTGTGCGCCGTCCCCCGACACCTTCGCCTGTTTATCACTACACAAATCTTACATAATCATGACCTAGCTCCGCCTGCCCTCGCCTCATATTATAGTGAGGTTTTTGGCAAGAATTAACCCCTGCTATTTACAGTCCATGGTCATTAGGGGTTGCACTAGGCTTGCATATCGCCCCTTTGTAATTGTGGGCTGGGGTCTCAGTGGTCTTTGAATGATGAAGTTAGGAGTCTTCCTCACTGAACTTTCAGTAACCCTGGGTCCTGGCAATTTTCCAGTCCTTAAGGCTGCTTCTAACCAGCTCTTATTTGGTTCTTGGCTTCTCAGGTTTAGCTTTATCACAATTAGCCAGTTGGAGAGATGCTCCCAATCTCTTAGACCTTGTTTTTTATCATGGAATGTCTACCTAATCATCTCCTGTGCAGTAGCTAAAATAACTGTTTCAAGTTAGTCAACTTTAAAATTCACAAACCACCATTCCATATCAATTCTATGTCCAAAGTTCATTGGTTTTACACTTATTGATCAATTCTTTTACCCTTTATCAAATGGAGGTTGGGGAAAGCCAGCCATGTGGTCCAGGAGCTGAGAGAGGGGGAGCCACAACTCTCTCAGCTCAAAAGACAGCCAAGAAGAGAACAGGAGTTCTGTGTCCACAGCTTTTATGCCCTTGAAGTCCCATGGGAACCCGACGTCTTCTTCACAGCCAAGCCGTACTCTGATTGACTGGTGGAGCTGGGCTCCGCCTCTCTTTCAGGATCTTCACTCCAGGCAAAATGGCGGTTCCTGCCGAAATGCCATGTGCTCAGGGCCTGGAGGCCGGAGGCCACCATCGCTGCTGGCTGCCAGGGCACTGCCAGCCTGACCCATGGGGCACTCGCTGCTCACAGGGACTGGCCGTGGGTGGTGGGTTCTGCCCATGGCGGCAGTTGCAGCAACATGCCTCCTGACAGAGCGAGGAACAGCTGCGTGGCTGTGGCCACTCCCGGTGGGGGCTCTTGTCAGCCGCCCATCAGAAGAAAGCCACCGCCCCATGCCACCTGCCACCACTCCACTCCATGCCACCCCACCAGCTTGCCACATCCCCATCGCTGATCGTGGGCATGCCAGGGTCCAGCAGTGGCGCTCAAAGCACGGTTCCACCTGCCGCTGCCACCCTGTTCTGCCCGCCACAAGCGTGCGGGGGCTTGGCACCACCAGCATGGGCGGCAACTGCTGAGGGATCCACACTCACCATGGTGGAACACGCAGCCCCACCCCTCCCAGCCTGGCACCGCGGAAGCGCCGGTCTCATCACAGGTCCCTCCACCCATCTCTGTCCCTGTGGGAGTGGGAGGAGGGGAGTGCTGCCGGCGATCAAAGTATGTCCCAGCGTCAGCACTGTCTGTGCTGGAGCACCGATTCCATTCTACGTGAGCTCCATCACTGCCGTGAGCTGGGGCCACTGCCACCGGCTGAACTGCCAGGAAAAGCGGTGAAAACGGCAGAAGCAGCTCTGTGCACTCAGCTCTGCGCCCACCGCACCGAATGGCCTCTCAGCCACAGGCACACCAACCCTGCTCCCATCTCTCTGCTGAAGCTGGGCGGCAGGGGGACAGGAAAGAGCCCCATCGCTCCGTGGACACTGCGATCTTGGTCCTTCCTTCATATTTTCTAAAGAAAACAGTTTTAAACAGGGCAAACAAATCCAGACACCCTCCCAAATACCCTTTCTTCCCCCTCCCGCAGAAACCCAAAACCCCCAAGACCCGAAACCCTCAGACCATCCAGAAAACACCACTTCCTCCTCCCATAACGTATCTGTTCAAGGTATTAAAAATTATACAGTGGTAGTGAGTAACCATAACCATCAATGACAGCAGTGAAGTTCACTGGCATGATTCTGTAACCTGTCTGGTGCAGCAAAAGACAAAGGCCTTTCTTTAGCCGAGTAATATGTCAATTCTTCCACCTTCAGAGAGGTGAAATAAGTTTTGAGCTCTGGTCCCTGCAGTCTGGATTATTTCCTTTCTTTTTCCAAGGACAGTTCAATATAAAAGCATAAAACTACTCTGGGAAGGAAGAAAGCACAATTTCAGAACTTTCCTTTCTATCCAAATAACCCAGGATCACCTGTAACTATGCTCTTTTTGCTCTTCTTTTGCACCAGGAACATTTCACTCAAGGAAGGAAAACCTCTAGTTTTAGCTCTGTTTTCAGTTGTTCTATCGCCTACTAAATTAGAAAAAAATAGATTAAAGGTGATCTTTGGTAGGTGGTACAGATAATTACATCAGCTGCCCTTTGTATAGAACCCAATACTTAAACATCTAACATTTGAGGATGTTTGAGGGACTTTGTTTCAAGAAAGATTAAGCTAATTATATGTGAAGATACTGAAACTGTGATGTACATGATTACCTGTTTTATATTGAGCTATCTTGTTGCATTCTTGGTAAAGAAAAGCAGGTAAAGTAAAGTAAAAGTAAGTAAAACAATAGTGGTGAATCATATACAAAATAAAAAAGTAGCTATCCAGTTTCGAAACCTATATATTGGAGTATATTTATTAAGGAGTAAGAGTTTTAGTTTGACATTTGGACTTCAGCTCCAGCCATTGAGTCCTGCTTTTGATGTCAAGGCTGTGTCTTGTCAAGTGTCACACAGAGAGAAAACCTTTATCTGAACTGAGAGTTGAATCTGTAATTTTTATAGCTCTGAATCCAGGCCTTTTCGGAAGATTTTGTTGCCCTTCTGCTCTCACATATGCCTCCTGATACCCTAGAGAAAACAGAATTTTTGTGTTTTCTTCTATTTACTCACTTTTCTTTTGTATGTGTGTGTTCTGGTGTTTTGAATTACATTTAATATAAGTTCAGAGGTTGGTAGTCGTTTTCAGTAAACACAACACAGTTTTTCCAGACAAGTTCTTGCTATTTTTCTCACTTTGCTTCCTTTTGCCCTATAGTCGTGCACAGTCTCTTATGGCTCAAGAACTGTTACTTGGATAAATAAGTGATTCAAATCAGTGATTTTCTTTCACACAAATATAATTCAAGAACACAGAATCCTTGCTGTATGGTTTCTAGAAGGCTGGATTACAAATTAATAAATCTCAGTAGCTGAGTAAAGAAGGCATTTGAAAAGTGTCCAACACTGGAAATCCTCCAACTTAATTGATTATGAATTATAGAACTGAATAAAAAAGGAGCATGTTGATCAATTTTTGCAAAGCTTGGTGCTAAGTTTCTGATGCTGTCCTACATCCACAGAATAATTTCACAAGGCATCAATCAGGGTATTCTATTCTCTGAAACAACAGGGCTCATCTCTTAGCCTTAACAATTTAACAAAGTCAAAAAAGGAATCTGAGGTGGATCGCTGTTATCCTTATTGGGCTATTTCCTTCAGCTTGCTTACGTCTCTCATTCCTCTTCTAGCATGTGAGGCTCTGTGAGTAAATTGCAGGCTTGGGAGTCTGATAATTTGTATTGTATTCCGTTTTGACATGAAGTTGACATAGCAGGATGTATGGCTTAGCTCAAGGACATTTTTTCTTATAAATGTGTGGACATTGCAATGTTTGCAATTGCATACCTAATTTATGCTCATAGACAAAAAAGTGACCAGACACATAAATGAGATATTTGCAGATGCAAATAGCTACTTACACATGTAACAGACCAACAGAAACACACAGTTGTTGTAATTAGACCCACAAACTATATGAATGAGTGAACAGGCACGTTATGAAAATCAGCCTACTGGCCAAAAAAAGATACTATTAACATTCCTATCCATCACGGGGCATGGCTTATTACTATTTGTAATGAGCTTTAAGATTATTAAATGGGAGATGCTAAAGATCAGCAATTTTTTTATCTGTGCCTGGAGGGTTAATTTATTTTGTAGATTCCTCCATTTGGATGATCTTCAAAATCTGATATCCTTCTGTTCACACTTGGATCACAGGGCTGGAGAACCTGAGTGTATGTGTTTTGTTCTCCTCCAGACCTCAAAAGGGAAAACAAGAGTGTGGAGATAAAATGCTGTTACTGTTTCAGTGTTTTTAAAACCTTCCCTGAGCCAGGCTGGGCCCCAGCAGACCAGATGTGCCTGGATGTGAAGACCATTTGTTTGTTTTGTACCTTTGCTGCCATCCTTCAGGCGCTTCATGTACAGCCTAGTCGTCAAGATAAAGTAGCAACAGGGGAGAAAGCGAAGGCAAAAGCAGGATGTCAGAAACAGCTCTTTAAAGTCAATGTTCAGGTGGCTGAAAAACTGAACGTACTGCTGGGGTTTTTCTTTCAGGAAAGAACCAAGCCAAGAGCATTCTGCCTAGGAAATCACGAGACATTGCCAAATACTGTGTCTAGATAATTGTTTGCAGGAGACCTGTGGACCCAAAGAGCATGTCAGTCCAGGCAATATAAACCGTCTGTGTGCCCAGGTGTGCATTCTAAGTGCCATTCACAAGGCAGACTTCCAGACTCTTAGACCATGGACTGCTGTGTCCTACTGGAGAGTGATTGAGAATTGGTCATGGCTCTCAGTTATTTCCATCTAGGTCATTTCTTTCAGTAGTTTCAATGTTCATTCAGTAATGTTAAACTACAAGCAAATGTAAAATCATTTATCCAGGAGAAAATAAGGTAGCTGAAACTTAAGTATTTGTTTAATACCATGAATTTTTAATTATGTATTCTCAATTATTTCTGATTAGGGTTGACTTTAAGGACAGGAAACTTTCTATCCTACACCCCATGTATCTGGCCTAACTGAACTGCTCACACTGGAGGAGAATTTTTTGAGATGCTTTCTATATGGAAAGGGTGTCACAGAGGAATATGTGCTTGGATCTTCTCCTGAGAGAAACTGAGGTTCATCCAAGTTGTGAGAAACAGAGCAAAATTTTCCTGGGTACCATAAGACACACATAGCTGTAATGATTTTCTTAATTACTCATGCCAGTAGTTCTTTGTTTTATTTTGAATGATTTGGGTACCTCCAGAAGACGTCGTTTGGGATTTGAAAACTTTGTAGCTGGAACTATGCAAGAGGTTCCTGTTCCTGTGTGCTGAAAGAGGAGTCGACAAGGCAAATGTCCAGCCTGGATGGGCAGGGAAGTTTTGAAGGAACTTAGAAATAAAAAGAGGATATATCATCTTTTCAAGGAGGGTAGGGTCTCTCAAGAAATGTTTAAGGAGGCTGCTAAGGCATGCAGAAATAAAATTAGGGACGCCATAGCTCAAATCGAACTTAAATTGG
>VXBA01002576.1:591307-656743 GCA_013399895.1 Serilophus lunatus | reverse complement strand
TCCTCTTCTGTTCCTCCTGATACCAACAGATCATCCACGTATTGTAAGATTAATATCCCCTCTGGCCTCTGGAAAGATTGCAATAAATTTTCCAGAGCCTGGCCAAATAGATTTGGAGATTCTGTAAATCCTTGTGGAAGCTTTGTCCACCTTAGCTCTTGTTTACGCCTTGTATTGGGATCTTCCCATTCAAAAGCAAATATATCTCTGCTTTCCCCTGCCAATGGACATGCCCAGAAAGCATCTTTTAAATTTACCACACTATACCACTGATGTTGTGAGGGAATACTACTCAGTAAGGTATACGGGTTAGACACTACTGGGAATCTGGTTTGGGTTCTTTTATTCACTTCCCTAAGGTCTTATACCAGTCTGTAACTTCCATCCCCTTTCTTTACTGGTAGGATGGGAGTGTTATGTGGTGACATACAAGGTTCCAAGGTACCATCCTTTATTAATCNCCTTTATTAATCCGTCAATTATTGGTTTTAATCCCCTCCGTCCTTCCTGTGGGATAGGATATTGTCTAACCCGGATGGGGAGAGCTGGATCTCTAACAGTCACTGTTATTGGTTCAATCTCCAGACCCCCTCCTGTTATACTCTGATGCCCAAACCTCAGGTCTGATTTGGGTTTCATCCTCTGTGGTTAGTTTAAGGATCTTTGCTTTCATTCTCCCATCCTCTGGGAGAATTCCAAGCTGCAACTGAAAATCTCTTCCCGATAAATTACATCCTGCCCCAGGAACAACAAGTACATCCCCCACCCCTACATGATTCTGACTTTCAATTAACACATTCTTTATAACAAGAGCCTTAAATTCTTCACCTTTTGCCCCTAGGACTTGGATAGATTCCTGGCTTTCTTTACATCCCTTCGGTAGTGCAGTTACACAAGTACATTCAGCTCCAGTGTCTACTAAAAATTCTAAAATTTCCTCCTGGGGTCCAACTTTTAATTTTATGAAGGGCTCGTAATTATATTTATACTTATTATCCAGGAGGAAAAAGATGAACCCCTGACACCACCCCTATTCCTGCTGCTCTCCTTTAAAAGCCTTCTCATCCCCAGCCCTCTTTCTGCAGTTATTCTTTATATGACCCACTTTTCCACAGTAAAAAGCATTCTATTCCATTGACTCCCGTAGTTTCTGGTGCAATCCCCTGCTTCTGTTGCTGAGGGTAGCCTTGCCCCTGAGGTTTTGTCTGGGGTTGTTTCAAGGCATCTGCCTCTCTCACTGTTGCAACCATGAGTTTTGCTTTAGCCTTCGCCTTTTCTGAGTCCCTCCCCACATATGCTTTCTGAGCCTCTTTCAATAAGTCTGGTAAACTCTGATGTTGCCAATCGTCCACTTTCTCCAACTTCTTTCTAATGTCCGGCCAAGCCTGGGATACAAAAATCGTTTTAAGGATTATCTGACCCTCAGGACTCTCAGGATCCATACCAGAATACACGTGCATATTCGCCTAAAGTCTCTCAAGCCATGCATGGGGGTTTTCATCTTTATCCAGCTGGGCCTCAAAAGCCTTAGCAACATTCCGACTTCTGGGTACTGCCACCTTAATTCCTTTAACAATCATATTCCGGTAGTCAGTCATGTTCTGTCTCCCAGCCGCAGTTCCCTGGTCCCAGTTTGGCCTTCGGACGGGCAATTTATCCTCTCCAGGCTCTCCCTGCTGGTTCTCCCTCTCCCACAGCTTTATAGCCGCTGTTCTTATCATCTCTCGTTCTTCCAAGGAGAATAGCTGCATCATAATATACTGCATCTCATCCCAAGTATAAATTCTGGGCCCTAGAAACTGATCAAATTGGTCTCCGAGCCCAACAGGATCCTCCAACAGACTTTTCATATCCTTTTTAAAGGCCCTCACCTCTTGTGAGGTTATGGGCACATCCACATAACCAATGCCCGCCAGGTGCCCCCCCCATCGGGATCCTTCATTCCCTGTCTCCTCTCTTCCTGGTCCACTGATTTCATTTATCACCCTCACAACCATGCATCCCTCAGCCTGAGAAAGTGACATATGACACATTCTAATCATCAGTGAAAGCAAAATTCTGTCAAAATCAGCATTACATTTCACAGTCACGAGAACGATTTTCAGCTTAACCTGTTTCGTTTCTGGACTGCTTTGAATTTCCATACAGTTATCAAAAGGTGGCAGCACAGATCAGCAATCTGGGCAAAGGTGTTTGAATAGGAAATATTCTCTTTCACCTTTGCTCCTCTTGCAGCATGGATTATCAGCACAAGTGCAAAGCAAAGATCAGCCTATTTGAGATTTTTTTTCCTTTACATCCATCCGGATATCCAGGTCATTTCAGATACTTAACACACTATCAGTTGTTCACAGCAGAGGCAGTTATATTAGCCACTAAAAGTATTGCTGAAATCTTGCTTGATCTGTTTTTGTATTTCCATCTCCTTACACTTTCAAAGCAAAGAAATGTCTACTCCAAATATTTTCTTTCTTTAATGTGATTGTAACTGTAGATGGAAATACTGAAAGGTACAAGTAAGAGATGTAGGTGCAGCTTATGGCTGAAGCTTCCATGTTTTATGACACTTCTTATCTGTTTCCATTTATTTTTAAGGATATTTTTTAAAGGAAATCAGGCCCAGCAAGTGCAGTTGTGTCATGACAGAAAACACAGTAGAGTTACTGTTTGAGTCAGTGTTTTCTGAAAAGGGAAGGAATAGCTGTTCAACCAGTTTGGTCTTTGTTTTCATTAGAACTTGGTGCTTGTTTGTTGTTGGTCTGTTTTTCTTACATTTCAGGGAAAAAGCATTTTTATAAAAGAGAAAACATAGCTGCTGGTTTAAATTTTAATAGCTAAAAATACTCATTGTGAACTTCAACACATCCTATAAAAAAAAAAAGATTGACATTTCAAAGCAGAAAAAAAGATGAGGAGGGAGAAGAGTGAAAAACAAACTGATGATTGTTACTTGTAGAGTTACAAGTTCAGGTTTTTTACTTTATTATTTGAAAGGCCTCCGATTTTTTTGTTCATGGTAGCCTAAAGTAATCTGGGTGATGTCACTGAACCTGCCATGAGTTTTTCAAAAGGAATTTATTAAGCCAATGAAAAGCCAAATTTTTAAAAAAGATTTTTCAAGTGAGATAGGAGTAATAAAAAATGAATGACTCCTTCTTAATGGTTATATGAGGAAGATAAACTTGGTATAGCCTGTCCCTGATCTGATAAATCTATGACATTGTAGGATAATAAAGTTCACTGATGGGCCACTGTCAGGGTAGGAATGGTTTTTGAAGAAAACCAGGATAGGGTCTAATGCAAGCAATCTCTCCTGTCTTTGCACACAAGAAGCCAGTGGGAGTCAGATGTGCTGGGGTTCACCCAGAATTAACTGTTAGTCAGGTCTGAGTCATCTGTTCACTCGTGAGGAGAAGCAGAAATACTCAGGAACAAGTCACCTCACTCCAATCCAGGTATGTAATACAGGGGACTGGAAAACCCACAGGGAATAGTTCTCACTCAGATAACTACAAAAAGAAGTTTTTAAAGAAAAGAGCAGGAGAAATTTGTGTTAACTAAAACTGTTTAATATCACAGACATATAAATTAGTCAGACCACATAGTCCTTAGTATGAACATTCCGTTTACAGAAATACAATAAATAATTAAATTAGTTGAGTCAATTGGTATAAAAATAAAGAATCTTCTCAGGGAAAGTAAATATTATACAGAATTGTATATAGCATGCTAAAACACATTTTGAAGTGCCTGCAAAGGGCACTTATGATTAAAATCATAAATATATCATAAAGCCTCCCTGGGAGGTAATGAGCTTTTAAAAAAGGCTTACACTACTCAGTCAATGAAGCATACATTGTTTCTGCAGAGAGTGCAGTTAGTACAAAGAGAATCCATCTTACACAAGGAAATAAGTCAAGATTGTGTATACATGTAGATTTGTGAAATCTGGTCCTTCCTAGGGTCAAAGGAGGTCCTCCAGGAGCATCTTTATTTTTTCTTCTGAGGACGGTGCTGCAGGATGAGGTGATGTCTTTTTGAACACTGGTTTGTCCTGCACAGATTTCCTGTTCTTCATTCATCCTGTTCTTCTAAGGGCACACTCTGAATAATACACTCAGTCTTGTATAATTCTGACAAATCAAAGTTAGCACGAGGCCACAGCATCGTGTGCACAGATTTGCTCAGAGTGATTGTGCTGACACTGCCCTCTAAGTTACATTTCTTACAGTTTCTCACTAGTTTTTTGAATCCTACATATGTGCATTTTGAATTAAGTTGTTCTGCAGTACAAGAAACAGCCTCAATTAACAAGTAAATTATGTTTAAAACAAACAAAAAAAACCCAACCCAAACCTCTTTAGCACTGTGTTTGGTGTGATAAGATCCATAGTTAAAAACAATGGAGCAAGTCGCTAAACAGAAATAGCTACATTACTTACTGCATTACTTGCTGTCTCCTGTACAAAACCCAGAAACTGCTGCAGTATGGGCAGGAATAACTAGTTAGCTTATGGCATTCCTGGAGGGAATTGCTTCCCATTCATAAAATACCCATCCCAGGAACAACAATTGCATCTCAACGCTTTATAATAGTTGCTAATAAATATGTAATGTACAATGTTGCCTTTGTTAGGGTATTCTTATAACATTTCTTCTGCACAACAAGAGTTTTAGCAGGCTCTTTTAGAATATTGAATTGAAGGCATTTAGCAAGTTACTGGAAAAGACATTTACAAATAAAAAAGATATACTCTATTCTTTGTACAAAAATAGGGCTCTTTCCCCAAAACTCTGCACATGCAGGTATTCCATGGAAGTGAGTGAAATGGTGCTGGTTTATTGGTTTACCTTTTAGGACTCACCAAAAAGGGCACTTAATTCATTCAGTTAAGCTCCTCCGTAAAAACAGGAATGTGGAAACATTAGTAATGTGAAAAAATGTGGAATGTGGAAGAATTGGTATTTTCCCAGTTGTTTCTATCCAAGTCTAAAATTAAATTTTACCCTCTGTAACTTTAAATCCTCTTGCAGTCACAGCAGCAGCTTTGCGTATTGCTCACCAATTGCTGATGCAGGAACCTTATGGGCAGGAGAGTCAGAGAAAGGGGGATAGAAGATGCAGGCAGAACATAATTTAAACTCAGTAGCTTGATTACTTACATATGAGCAGTAGCTGGTGTTCAGAGTGTTCATTCTCATGCAGTGATTTGGAAACATTGAGGAGATAGAACATTATTCAGAGTTTGAAAAGCGAGTTTTGAAACAGGAAAAAAAAAAGGCGAAGCAGAAGATGCTGTAAATCAAAACGACCATCCAGAAACAGGGTGGAGACTTGGTTGATTGTTGCCCTGAGGATCTTTCTTCCTTTTCTTACATAAGCGTTTAAGGTGCCTCACATCTCAGGACAGTGGAAATGTGGAGGCAGCAAAAGCTTTTTGTACTAGTTTTCCTTTAGGCTGACATTGGTAGGAATGGAAATATTTTTAATACTACTTCATTATTTTTGGAGGTAACTGAGCTTGTCATTTTCCATCGTAACACTAGATATAGTTTTCCAGTTTCCTCTCTATACCGCATTTCTACTAAGTAGAGATAAAATGAGATGAAAGGTTAATTTTTACTGGAAGGCTTTACCCTCTCTTCCAAGATCAGTTTCCTGATGGGGGCTAATATCTGTTAAAGGGTAAATGAGCAGTTAATGCTCACGCGGAAGAGTCCAGAGGTTTGGAATCATTGCAAGCACAATGTGCTGATATATAATTAAGCTGCTAAAACTAGTCTTAAGTGCTGTGATACTCACTTTTATTTTAAAAAGTTTCAATGGTATCTCTGGCCATAGTTCCACAGAAATGTTCAGGATTGCAAAGCTGTACAGGCAGGTTTCCACATAACAAAAAGCAAATAAAGCTTAAACTGTTAATGAAGAGGAGATAGAAGGAATAGTGTTAATATTACATGGATATCAGTAAAATATTGTTCTCTGCAAAAGAGCAATATGCATTAGAGCTGCTTCACTCTGAATAAACAACAATTGCTGTATTTGCTTTTGCAGTGGCTGCTCATGCCAGCCAGTCATAACTATGCTGTATTTATCACATTAAGTTTTGGGAGTCTAGGTGGAATTCCATCATCTGAAATGTGTTTTTCCCCAAAAAATCCTGTATCTCCACTTAGAGGATGTGGGTTACTGGAAAACGTGCCATTAACTTCAAGGTGTTAAACACAAGTCAGACCCATTGTCCTACAGCGCGATTTGTAAATGTTTCTTCCAGTACTTAGAAGCAGGATATTTTTTCCATAGTTAGCAAAGATACAGAACTTATAAATAAAATTGTGTGTGTGGTATTAATGTAGATGGGAAAATCAGTCTAAGTAGATACCTTTGGGGCTGGGATTACCATCTTATGAATAGTCATCCAAATAAGACTCCTTAATATTTTGGGAGAAGCTTTCACTTACCACACACACAAAACACAGCATAATAGCAATGGAAAACATTTACGTTTTTCACATCTTAAATAAATAGTGTCTGCTTTAAAAAGTAGATTTTCAGTAGCCTTCAGCTCTGGTTTGTCCATTATTTGTTCTTGAAAAACTGTAAAAACAAGGCATTATTAGAAATGTTGTAAAATAAGGATATCTGCAATGGTTTACAGTATGTCAGAAAGGACCCAGGAGGAATCAACTCTGCTTACCATTTTGATGAGATTTGCAAAGCTCTTCAAAAACTCTTTGGGGGTTTTCTTCTTATAGGATTCACATGAAGACTCACAGTGCTGGAAGATAAAGAAAATCATGCCACTCCTAAACAACACATTGGAATCATAAATCATACCCCAAAGCTTTCTCACTGCACAATCAAGGAGATTGTAATCAAAGCCCTTCCCAATTGGAAAAGCTTAGACACAAGCTATTTCAGAAAGGGAGAGAGTTTAGTGATGACGCCCTTCATTCACACTTTTTGCAGTGATTCCTGTCCTTTTGCCACCCCATGTGTGGCTGCCAAGCGTATGCATACGATTGATTAGAATCACAGGATCTCCCAAAAGTGCAAAAACTGGACATTTTTGATTTCCAAACTAATAAAAGGTAGATTGTTTTTTCTAACAAGTTTGCTTTCTACAATTCTACCATTGCAGGTCATCTCTGCTATAGAAAATAGAGAGCTGATCATGATTATGAGCATTGTGAGGAAGTCCTACCTTTTCAGGAGCTCTGAAGCTGAATTTGCTCAAGATTCTAATGGCTTTGTTGAAAATGTCATTCCCTTGGCTGTTCACTGGTTGTAATTTCAGTGTGCCATTCTTGAAGCAGCTCACAGCTGTGCCCAGGCATCCCTCCTAGGGCAGGGAGAGAAGGAACTGTTTTAAAGGAAATGTTGCAGCATTTTTCCCTGCATATTGTTGTCCATGTGCAAAAAGTAAGTATCCAGGATATTAATTGAGAATATTCAACTGTACTCTTTTAGTTTTAGACATCTTTAAGCTTTAATTTCCTTGTTCTTGGGTTAGTTACTCGCATACTTAGTATCTCCTAACTACAATTTCCACTTGGATTTAAACATGACATCAATGGAATGAAAATGCTCCTGAATCGTAGATCATGTTACATGTATTAGGTTTTCTCAAGCATGAGCATATTATTTTTAAAAAATTATGGATATCTCTCAGGGCTACATGTGGGAATGCAATTTTTTCTTTGTATTTTTTTTTGTGCCATTTCAAAAATTGCCTACTTGATAATTAGAATTGAAATGCTCTGATATGGTAGCATGGGAAACCAATACAGAAACTAAAACTCACCAAATAGTGAACAGAGAAAGAAGAGCAATGTTGACTGAAGCCAATTTCTAAGTTGCTTTCCATCTTCCAAAGAATGAAACATTTAGAACTGCTGATTACAGATTTTGGAAAGGCTCCAAAGCCATCATCCCTGTTTTGCATACCAACTGCTACCCAAGCTGAGTCTCCTTTGGGTTTAAGAGTTGTCACTGCAGTTTGCTGCTTGGGCAAGGAGGAGGAAACAGCAAGGCAAACCTCCATATATGTTGCTTATAGCAAATCTCACTGGCAACATTTAATATTGGTTAGATAAAACACTTTATTTTCCTTAAGCCCCACACTTTTATGTTTGTTTCAAGCATCTTACTGTAACCAGTCTTGCTTACTGGAAAAACACCATTTGTTTTCAAAAAAAGAGATCGATTTTCCAGCTGAAACTGAAAACGTTTTCTGTCTCATCCGTGATGAGCTGAGAAACCAGCGTTTCTTATCTCTGATGCTGATGTTTTTTGCTGAGCTAACAGCCAGCTGCCAGGCAGGCCAACGGTCAGGGCACCACAAGGATTGTGAGGTCACAGGGTCAGCACTTTGGTGGAGAGGTATTAACAAGCATAGACCATGTCTGAGCATGTATGAGAGGAGCTAGACACACATGTAAAACACCTGTATCAGAGTCAATTTGCAGCAGTACTCTGCATCTGAGTCAAACTAGCTGTACAGATTAGCCTGTAAAGCCCTCGCTTCCGGAATCAGCAGGGTAGATACTGATCCAATGTAATTCAGCATTATGTTACTAACTTCAGCTGCAGTGTCAGTCACCAGCAGCAGAGCTTATTGTCCCTTCAGTCTGGAATCCCTTCAGCCCTAAGACTACTTTTTCAGCCTCAGCACGTTCTCCCTTGAGTTGATGTCCCTAAGAAGTTGTATAGGATTGAACTGGGACTAACAGTCCACACAAACGAAGCCAAAACAGCCTCGTTTTGAATGTTAGGAAAGGTAGTTCCCTTCTAGACTATTCAAGACCAAATTTACATCTAGCATAAACAGGTTATGATAAAAACAGTATTTTTTATATCTGAAATTCGTTTATATGAACAACTTTTGGTTAAATTGAATTTCATCTGGTTGTGATGGCACCTAATCACCCCTCACCCTGAGAGCCGCTTTGCCACGCTGTAATTCATATCATGGATGAAAAGTTTGTTAGTTTAGTTGCTGGTGAGAATTACTGTTAGCACAGTAATATTTTTTAAATGTTTTTCATGAGCAGTTGAACCTGCGTCAGCTTAATACCTCCTAAGTACATGAATTCTCTGACTTTAGTGTTCAGCAGAGGTGCTTAGGACCTCGCAGAATCAGACTGTAGAGCCCTAAGCTGCAAGTGATCTGTTGTCTTCCTTCCTGAGTTGAGCATGGTTTTTTTGAGAAAAAAAAAAAAACAAAAAAACCAACAACCTGATCAAGCAATTAGTCACTAGTTGTATTTGCTTTGTTTCAGAGATAGCAGCAAACACTACAGTAAAATGACAGCTAATCATCTCCTCCTTTTCACTTTGACACCACAAGTTAGTAGAAAGAGTATTAATGACAAAACCCCAGCAGTTAGTTGGGGTGCCTTGGGTTTCTGCACTGCAGTTGTTTCCAGCAATTATGAAGGGATGTCTCTGTTTTCACTCTGCTCCTGTATACTTTGGGCAAGTAAAAAAATGCACCCCACTGCAAAGCCTAGGAGAAGGCCTACCAAAACCTATGTGAAATGAGGTGAGTTTCTTTCCTTTCTTCTTGTAGTTCCTTTACAAGAGAGTTTGCTGTCCTGAGCAGATAGTTTTTGTAAGAATGCTTGCAGTGTTGCAGCATAGTCATGCATAATGTTCATTCTCATACATCAGTCAAAATTGTTTTTGGTGTTAAATAGTTGTCCGGGCTCAAAATTTTAAGACAGTTTAATATTAGGTAGCCACAGTTCTCTCTAGACCTTTGTTGCATGTTGGGGATTATCAAAGCAGGATGAATTTACCCTCTGAGCTTCTAAGATATGTTACTATGATTAGCACTTAATTTTGCAGTACATCCTGCATCCTGCTACTTTTGAGTATGCATAGACTTTCTGTGACTCTGGTATTATAATGTACTACATATGAGAAGTTCCTGACCTTGAGAGATGCAAAATATCAGCATTAAATAATGTATAAACAAATACCAGTATTAAAGAGGGATTCACAGGGAGCTGGTTTTGTATTTTTAACTAGTTGAGAGAATATTTACAGAATGCAGTTTTATTTTCCCATTAGTAGCACACAAATAGTCTCAAAGAGACGTGGTGTGACTCTCTGTGAGAGGAAGTGCTCTCTGATATGGCCTTACAGTGCCACTCTTGGCATTCAGCTTCAGTCAGAGGGAAAGGATTCCTTTGGATTCAAGTGATGCTCCCAGTGTGGCTGGAGCTCACAGCAGCTGAAGGCACTTCCACTCCCAAAACCTGCATTCCCAAAAGCACTGCTGCTCATCTGGATCTTGTATGAACCCTCACTCTTAGCACTATTTCGTGAGTAAATGGAACACATGCAACTCTGAATCTGTGAGTGGGTTAGAATATGCACATGATAGTAAAATAGCAATTACGATGTCAAAATATAAACACTTCTGCCATTAAACATCCAGAAATAAGGGACTTGTATAAAGTATTTCCTTATTCAGTCTAGCTTGCGTTTAGAGTACTAGGTCAGAGATGTAAAGAAGAAAGCATGTGCCATTTGTCAGTGGAGTAAACCAGTACAAAATCAGATAGATATGAAAAAAAATGTTAAAGCAGTCTCACCACAGGGTTTTCTGGTGTATGCAGCAACTCAGCATCCTACAATAAAACAAATCCAAGTTAGAAAAGTTTTTAAAGCAATGCCCCTCACAAGATATATTAAGCAACGCATAATTCTTGAAAACAATTTCAGTATTATGAAAAATACTTTGCTTACCTTGTCTTTCACTTTGGGTTTTAACTGCTCAATTGTCTTGAGAATCTGTTTGTATTTTAGTTCTCTAGGTGAAGCTGCAGCCAGCACTATACTGGAACAGAAGAAAAGCATACAGAAAATAATCATCCTCTCCATCTCAATGAGTTTTGGTTTAAAATGTGCCAGGAGCAAAGTTCAACACTCCAGTTTGAGCTGTGCTCAGGTATGCTCTGCACCTGCCTATATATTGCTCCTTGCTGGGGATGCAGAACCCACCCATTTCAGTTTGGAAAGCTTTGTAGAATGGATTAGTGAGTAACCCTTTTTTTCTTTTCCACTGGCTAGGTGCATGTATGCAAGCTGGTGCGTGGGGGGGCAGGGATGGATGGAGTGAATGAAAATGTGCCCCATCTGCACATTAGACAGGAAAAAAAGAGAAAAGGGTGAATTCCCATTTTCACTTTGAGTCAAGAAATGAACATAGTAAAAAGTAATTACTTAGAAACCACAGACCCTACGTAAACAAAGATGCTGCATTTTTTTGATACAGCAGTGAATCTGAAGCTTTTCTGTTCTGTTCTGGAGAAATGTGATAGGGCTTCTTTTCAGAATTTAAATGTATTTATCATACTTTATGGCTCCAACTGATGTTTGTTGACTAGTTCCCCCTGATACCTGTGAACTGCCACTTTTGCATTCTCAGCTTGGTTTCTGTTAGAGCTGTGAGTAAAAACTCATCGTGGCCTTTGAACCAGCTGAAGTTTGCTTTATATTTGCTTGGAACCAGTACCATACTTACTAGCAGCATTGTGGAGGGCATGATCTCTGAGGCTGAAATTTGCAGGGAGGTGTGTTGCCCTAGGAGTGGTGAATCCCTGGATCATGGCCATTATTACCAAGATGGGAGCAATACTGCAAGACCAGGGACTAAATCTTTATGAGTCCCAAAGGAAACTATTACTTGGGGAAGTGATCCTATGCTTGTGGCAGCTAAACACATTCGAATACATTCTTCAGCAGCTTGGCTCAAGGTTAGTTTTTTAATTTACTCTCTTCAGAGGAGATGTGATACTGAGACCTGAGAATTCTCTTGAGAATGTAGAAGTACATCTGTTTTGTATGAAATCCAAGCAGAAGTCTCTAAAGGCTCTAGGGACTTACTGGACTGCCAGCTCTAGCAATCAGTTGATTTTTAAATCACTGTTCCTAATATTTTATCTTAAAAGGGGAAAAAAAACCCCTATAAATGGCTTGTATGCATTATTAATAAATTATTATCAATGTCATAGTATTACCATTAAAAGATTCCTGTGTGGAATTAGTAGAGGGCAGTTGAAGTGTTTCAGACACTTTCACTGTGGTGAATAAAAAGGTGGTCAAGTGTCTTTCAAATTCAATCTTTGCCTCTGCAAATCTGAAGATTTCAGGTGGTTTTGGAGATGCTTTACAGAATGAAATCACAGAGAGAGTGATTTCCCATTGGAATGGGCTTCCCAGGAAGGTGGTGGTGTCACCGTCCCTGGATGTGTTTAAGAATGGGATGGTGAACTTAGTGACATGGTTTTGACGGTTTAGACGATAGATTAAGTGTTGGTTAGGTTGTTGTTAGGTAAAAGGTTGGACTTGATGATTTCTACGGTCTTTTCCAACCTTGTTAATTCTGTATGCGTAATTCTGTGTGTGTAATGCGGTCTTTTTTTGGAGTGAAGTTGAGTGAGTGGTATCTGGTATCTGGTATTCTGTGTAGTGCTGACATTGTATAAAATGTGCCTCTGTGTGTCTGTCTGGTGGGTGAGTAACTTGAATGGAGATGCATTTATTCTCAGTCCAGTTTTTGACTATACTGTTGGTAGTCAAGGAGTGGGGCTGCTGATAATTCCTGCTTGTGCTTTTTATTGTCAGTATTTCAACTGTGAATTCTTTTGAGAAGCTCCTTTGAGCCCACATACCCTAAGCAGTCGTCCCAGCACTGCCAGCCTTTTTTTTTTTTTCAATTTTTTTTTACGACTCTCTTGCTTCTGACATCATGTGGTGGTTGGCAGTGATTCATGCAGATATCCCTGCAGATTGTTCGCAGGTCCAGACAACTTCAGGACCACTAAAAAACTTCAGTTAAAGCACAAGATGACTGTTCGAGCATTTTATATGGAAATATTGTAGCCGTCTAAAGGTCATGTTCTGGGAAAGAATGCTGATGTAGCAATTGAGAAATCATTGTGAGACTTTGGTTTGAGGAAGCAGTTTAGAATGTGCTTAATAAGTTATCTTGACATTCAATTAGAAGAGTATGAAAGACAGGTAAATGTAAGTCGAAGTGGTTACTTGCACAGTATGTGGCACGAGAAGCTCGATGAGTATGAAAGGCGCAGTAGTAATGGAGAATGTATATAGTCTTCTTCTTGGCCTGTCATAGAAAGAGCTGTATTACAGCAAGTCATTGTTAGCAATTTGAATCATTCTAGTGTGCTTCCCCTTCAAGAATTGCAGCTGATGGGATCAGTACCTCCTTTTGAGCTTAGTAGCGTTACAGGCCTTGAAAATTGTCCAAACATCAGTCCTCAGACACAGCCTTTTAACGGTACTAGAAGAATTGATTTTGGTGATCCGTTTTGGTCTTAATGAAGTCAACAGAGAGATAAAGAAGCGAAAGAATTCTTTGTGAAATATCAGAACGTCACAAGGCGAAGAGAGTACAGAGATAGAGTTAAAACAACGTTCTTGAACGTAAACACATCAAGAGGACTTTGGCTACCACGTGAGAATTTTTTAAACTGTAGAGATCAAGTATGGAATGGCTTTCCCTATTGACCTGTGAGAGGCCCTTGTTATTTAAGGAAATGAACTTTGAGTGCCCCCCGAGTGAAAACATTGTTTCAGATGGCTAAGAATAGAACTCATAAATTGCAAAAACAAGAAATTAAACATTTTGATGAAACATACAAAAAACGAAGTGACATATCAGAATCAAGTTTTATAGCATTAGAAATTTTTGTTCCAAGAAGAACAGCTGACAGCAGTTATTGATGAATGAAAGACTTAGCATGTTGAGCTTTGAAAAAAATTTAATGTAACCTCGCAAATTTTATCAGAATTACTAACTGATGTTGATAGCATTCTTCATGCGGTTTTGCAAAACCAAGCTGCCATTAATTTTCTGTTGCTGGCTCATAGTCATAGATGTGAAAAATTTGAACGTATGTGTTGTATAAATTTATCAAATTGTTCCCGAAGCAATTGGCAGAACTGAAAAACCAATTTAACCATATTATTTATGAGAATGACCCCTTCTCAGAATGGCTGAACTCTTTGCATCTTGACACAAACACTGAAATAGATGGCTCTAGTGTTAATACTGCTTTTAAGATTATGCGTATTATTGCCATGTGTGATAAATTGTTTAAGAACATTAATAGAACAAAACTTAGGTAGCATGTTTAAACAAAAAGGAATAAGTGTTGGAGTGATTTACATAGAAAGTAGTGTAGCCATCTAAAGGTCATGTTCTGGGAAAGAACGTTGTTGTAGCAATGGAGAAATCATTGTGAGACCGTGGTTTGAGGAAGCAGTTTAATAAAAAAAAAAAGTTTGGCTCAAAACCAAGATACATGACAATATACATAAGATAGTCTAAGCCAATTGTATTAGCTTAAAGGGCGCATGATAGTCACGTAAAATGGAAAACTAACCAATAGAACAATGTCTAACCCGTGAAAGGAAGTAAAAATCTGTATAAAGTCAACGTGAAAAAGCACAATAAACGGCATCTTTACTAGCATCATATTGGTGTCCTGTTGTCTGTCCTTGCATGGATCCCAAACAGATGACTCTTCATGTGTTTTCAGAAGTGCAGGGCTTGAAGGGACAACACAGAGGGCACTGGCCTGTGTCATTGTACAGCTGCATTGTAGAGCAGTGTGCTGGAAAAGGCAGTTTGTGATATTAGAGATGATAAAATTGATTGGGGTGCAGATGTTGCAAGAATGGCTGTGCAGTAATACCAAAGACTGTTTGGGCAGTAAGTAAAGCGTTGTCATTTTCTGCCAGAAACATCACAGAAATAGGGCAGATTTTATTCATTTGCTGGTCCAGCAGCATAGTTCATGGATTTGGTGGAGGATGTGAGATGTCTCTGTCTGAGATATTCGTAAATTAAATCCGTTGTATCAGAAATCAGTTTTAAAGCTGGTGGGGTAAATGGGAAGCCAAACAATGGGTATTTGGCAGTGTGGTAGCCTGCGGTTTGCATATCATGTCTCTAAAACTGTATAGTCTTCTGTCTTGTGTTAGAGGCTGTAATGTCACGCTAATTGTTTCAAGGAAGGCATGCTGGCAGAGAAAGTGAAATACAAGGACAAAGAAGGACTTCCTCTGTGTCAAGGCAGTGGAGAAAACTCCTTGGTATCCCTCTTATCAGATCATAGTGAGCAGCAAGTTTTTTGTACACGTCACTCTTCTCTTGTGGCTTAGGAACATGCTGAGTCAAATAATGACACCCTCTCTCATACTGTCACCAGCCAGGCCCCAGAGAGATGGCTGGAGAGTGGAAATCTGAGAAACCTCCCATTCCAGGCCGAGTCCTCCTCTTTCCTCTTTGCAACAATGCCATCCAAGTGCTGAATGACTTTGACCCTGAAAGCCCAGTTCCCCCACCCACATTTTCCTTTACAGTAGAGCTTTCCCCACTGCTTAGTCACTGCTATGGCTCAGCCAAAGAAGTCTGTAATGTACGGGACTGCTTTCAAAGAATTTTTATAACTTATGTATGTGAAATTTCATGTGTATACTGTCTGCATCTGGGTGGGATTATAGGAAAGCAAGGGGAGAGAGTTAAAATGGAAAATGGGAGACTAGGAAGAAGACTCCTGTACAACAGATTTAGGCAAACCTGTCATTAAAATATTTCTGACAACTCTGCAAGTTAGTTCTACCCCCTTGCAATCTTACTTTCTTATTATAAGCGTTGATGTAATTCTTCAGTCTTTTAACTTTGCTTTGACAAGAGAAAACCAAACATGGGGGGAAAACCCCTACTCTTAGCTTGTATTTACTATAAAAATCAGGGCAAATATGACTTAATGTGGTGACACAGACACTAAAACACTAAGAGATAAAAATATAAAGCTGCTGATGTTCTCCATAATGTTCCTCCGGAGTTCATTTATAGCCAGTTTCTAATCCATGCTGCTCCCAGATCAGCACAGGGATGCTTGTTAGGCACATAGATTCATGTTTTTGTAGCCTTATCAACTCCTAATAACAAACTGTACTGAGAAAACATCCTGTCAACACCCAAAGCCTGAGACAGGCCTAGAGCCACTCTTCACAGACCCAGATACTCAGAACTGTCCTCTGGTGACCACGTCCTTTTAAGTCTTTTCTGTAATGCTGGAGCAGCCTCTCCCTTCCTGGGTCACACTTTTCTCAGCGTGAAGGATGGAAGAAGCCTCTCTGGATCACCAAGCCTGGTCTTGTGCCACTACAGG
The DNA here is from genome assembly GCA_013399895.1 of Serilophus lunatus. NCBI lineage: Eukaryota > Metazoa > Chordata > Aves > Passeriformes > Eurylaimidae > Serilophus > Serilophus lunatus. Next base: position 640,525 of record VXBA01002576.1, on the reverse strand, counting down.
CATCCATGTCATGGAATTCCTTTCACACCTCAGCTAAAAACTGCTGCCTTTGCAGTTCAATCTCTGTAACAGTGGGAGCTTAGAGCCGTGCCTGAGCTGTCTTCCAGCCTTTATAGAGCAGCTTCATTCTTCTTTGCAGGACTACTAATAATCTTTCCCCAGTTGCAGAGGACAGCCACGTTCAGAAGGCAAGGCAGCAGTTGACAGGAAGTTAGGCTACCACAGTTCTCTTAAAAATTTGAGGGCAGAAAGGAGTTGTTCAGCTGAAAGCCACAGGCGGGGAGAGGTGGGGGCAATAAGCAAGACAAGCAAGTGCTTGATGTACTGCAAGGTCTCCTGGTGAGATGTGGCTCACAGGGCACAGTCTTTCTACCACAGAAGTGTTATCTGTCACATTTCCCAGTGACTTCACTAAGAGAGGGTACAGCCTGTGGTGTGAAAAGCAGGGATGTGGTAGTGCTGAAACCCAGCAGTTTATGTCATGTTCATCCAAAATGTTCAGAAGGAAGAATCGAAAGAGATACACACAGATGTTGGGCAGTGGATGGAGGATGCAGAACGGCAAAAGGCAAAATGCTGTCTTTGTTCATTTGCTAGTTAATGAACAAAAGGGACAGAAGCCAGAAGAGAGTTAATTCTGTGTTACAGTATCAGAAGTATAAAACAAATATCCTCCAAACCATTATAAGCTCAAGATGGGCAGGTCTGGTGCACAGTCTGCTGTAGGCTATGAGAATGCGCTACATAGGTAACTGTCCCACTGGCAGCTGGGCCTCCCTATATCCTGACATGCCTTGCATGGGGATCAGTGTGGTGCTACAGCTTGTGTTTTGATATCAAAATTAGAAGTTTGATGCCACAGATTCTTTTGGAAGCCACTCCTGGGGTTTGGTGAGGGTGCTGTGCTGCTGTGGGATCTCTGCAGTAGGACTGCTGTTCCTCTCTTACATAGTCCAGAGCAAAACACACTGCACAGACAGTGAGGGGCTGTGACCCCTTTTCCCTTGTGCAGACAATCGGCCCTGATTTTACCTTATTAGTACATTCTACAAAAAGTTACCTTTGAGATAAAATGCAATTTCCCCCTTTTTATTATGGTTATTATTGTTAGAATCAGATAATTGAACACCACTTATTTCTAACTAGTTTCCCTTTCTGGTCTGCACATTTTACCCTCCTTTGTTGGTGTATATGTGTTTATTGTTTCCACACAGTTTCTAGTGGCATTATTTTTTTAATGATAACTTTGGTTCCAAGTCTATAAACTCATCCACATTGTCCTCCTGCCTTTTCTTTTGTGTCTTCCCAGGCCCAGAAACAGTGCCACGTTGTACAATGCTGGGACACCTCTGGCACAGCAAGAAGTAGTGAGGACAGTGGAGGATATGGTTTGCATCCCCTGGAAGTGACTCTGCTTGCAGACCCGGCTCCTCATCTTCTCCTGTGTTCCAACACTGCAAACCACAGGATCAGCCCTCAGACGCAGCCAAAGGGGAGGCTGAGGCAGAAGCCACCCCTGCAGTTCTCAGGATGTAGTAATGCAAGTGCTTTCTTCAGCAGCAAAGCTTTTTAAAGAACTTTCCACCTCAGGTCGCCGCTACTCTGCGTCACAGTTTGTTGCAGTCTGAGGAGCCTCTGTTACAGGACCCTGGGTCTGAAGGGATTCAGGTTAAAAAACCCTCTTGCCTGAGGGCCTCAAAAGCTTGTTTGTTTGTTTGTTTGTTTAGCTTTGACTGCAGTCATTTCACTATCAACCCTACTTTCTCCTTAGCACAACTTACAGATTTGCAACTAGCAATGATTTGCTAGAAGTCAGAAACTCCTCTTCTGCCAGCTTCAATATTGAACAAAGCTGTGATCACCTACGCAGCTGAGGGGGCCAGTGGGTATCATTCAGCAGCATCATTCCAGGAACAGCAGGTTGGTGCCAGTGCAGGCAGCATTCAAACCTTCAGCTGTGGCTGAAGTGCAATTCCTGCCAGAATCATTTTATGGAAGAGTATTCAGGGAAATCTTAGCTCTACAACCTGGTCTACATTCAAGACTCTAGCACTCAAGCAGGATTTGTTGCTACTTTTCAGGCAGTCATATATATTAATTAAATCTCTTACTTAGAAGAAACTATACCAGCGTAGAATTCTCTCGAATAGGAATCCTAACTATTCTGTTTCTCATATACTAATTGCTCTGTGGTTGTAATGCACTTTGTTATGACTCTACATTTAAAAAGTGCTGCTATTTCATTGTATAGAGCAGGTTAGAGAGCACTGAGGTGACTAGCTCATGCTATCATTAACAGATAAAATTTTAACCTGGTATCTCTAGCAAAACAGCTTTTCTTGATGACATTTTTATTTTCAGATGTCTCTGTCTTCATCTATAACTGGACATATACAAGAGATATAAATGTCTGTGCCCGTGCATACAGAGTTATCTGTTACAGGCACACGCATACGGATTTGAGAAGCTATATAGCACAGTTGTTTGCATAATGAGTTTCATTTTTCTTCACAGGTCAGCACCTTAAGCGAACCTTGGAAAAACTCTTGTGTGATCAGTCATCACACTGAAGCAGCAGCACCCATTTGGTAGAGACAGTCTTGGATAAAAAGCTGAATGCTGTGGTTTCACTGACTTGTCGTTGAAACCTTGTGGTTTCTATGTAGGAGGCTGTATAGGCTGGACACGTTCGACATCCTTGTTTCTGAGCTGTGAAATCTGTACATCTAATTTATGAAAATTATCTCTGGTTTAATTTTCTTCTTTTTTTTTTTTTAATGAAGTCAACATATTTTCCTTGCATTCAGTGGAAACAGTAATGGAAATGTTTTAAGATGCACTGTGAGCATTTTTTGACCTCAAAAAGCGAGACAATTCAAGATATTCTTGGTTACAATTAAGGTCTAAGAAGGAAATTAAATACAGAGAGCCACATGTGAGAGGAAAGCATTTCTCAAGTGTGAAGACAAATAAAATAACTAACTGCGGGAAATGACATAGGCATTATAAAATAACAAATCTTCCAAGTGAGAATTTGATTTAAAAAAACCCAAAGAGCTAAGGTGTGATGCTGGTACCATTTAGGCAGTATCTATAGTCTCTCAGCTGGTCTAAATAAATATGTTTATATAAAAGGTACATCCAAGACTAAAGAATCTAAAGGTAAGACAAAGAAGAAGCTGCAGCAGAGGCAGCTGGAATCACAGGAAAACATAATTGGTCAGTTCTGTGCTTTTTTTCTATCATAATTGAGTTCTATGCTGCATTCAGTGAATGGATTCACAGAATCATTAAGTTTGGAAGAGACCTACAAGATCATCTAGTCCAACTGTCAGCCAAAAGCACCGTTAAGGATGAAATGTGCTAATATTGGTGCAGAGGTTTTGGCAGGTATGCACAGCTGGATTTGGACGGAGGGGAGAGTAATTTTGTTGGCTTCGTTGTGTTATGTAGCTGTGGTGGAAACACATCCATGTATGCATCACTTAACTGAAGCCAGGATGGCCATGGACACACCTGTATTAGCCTTCATTCCTTCCCTTGCTCTTCTCCCGTCTGCTCTGGTGAGTGCCTCCTGCACTGTAACTCCCCAGAAAGCTGAGCTGTGGCAGCAGGACTCTAATATTGGCAAATCCCATTTTCCCTTTGCTGTCAGGAGCAGTGACTGCAGCGATTGCCCAAACTTTGAGTTTTCACCAGCAACAGTTTTTTCCTCTGGCTGGCAAGTTCCCAGGAGAATGTACACCATTCCCTGTTAGTGAACCTCTGGAAATGTGTTAAAAACAGGCAAAGTCCTCTGAACAGAAAACAAAGGAGAAGAAAAAGAACATTTAAGGTACAAACAAAGTTTCCTGCTGAAATATAAATGCAACGACTACTTGTGTGAAAATAACTACTCAGTTATTTGTGGGAGTAGAAAAATCTATCTGAAAACATTAGTCAAAGACTTCTGTGTGAGCGAAGATTGAAAGTGTCATCACCCACTGACAATTATTACAGAGGGATGACTACAACATTCATCTTAATAATTTTCAGTAATTTCCATATCAAAACATCAGTAGAAGACCATCGATTTTAATTCCTTTTCTTACTATCTCATTGGTCATCCCAGGAAAATTGTTCCTTTTCAAGGGGAAAAAAAAATCAGAAGTGTTACTCTAATGTTGTACCTTTGACTGGAAAATTAAGATGTCTTGTCCTGCTTGTGTTTTCTTTTCAGAAACCTGGCCTAGTAAACAGGATGACAGCATCTGTAGGTGAATATACAAGGCAATGGTAAAAGTCCTCTACTGTACAAGGACATTTTTCTTGCCTGTTATTTATGAGCTTCCTGCAGGCTTAACAATTGATTCCCCATTCCTCGAGCAGACAGTGCCCTTTCTCTGAACTAACTTGTGGGAAACCAAAAGGCAAACACAGGGGCACTGAAGGTGCCGGTCCAGAACAATAGAGGCTTTTGAATATCACATTTGTCCCATATCCTCAGATATGCAGTTAACCAAGGCTGAGCTTCCTTTTGGAGCATCCAGAGTTGACTCAGAAGCAATACCATAGGATTCAGTATTCCTTTCCACACAGTTCAATTTCCACTCCCCATCCTCCTATTCTGAGTATTAAAAGGATTGCACAACAACTTGGTTATTTTACCTATGGAAAAACTCTAGCAATGCCTCTTTTTGTAGCTGGGCCTGCAGTTCTTCAGATCCCTGGTTGATAGCATTTTTAGGTGGTTTCTTAGCCACTACATTTCCACTTGTACATCCCAGCTCATTGTCCTCCTCACCAGCCTGCCTGTTGCTGGGCAGGGACAGGTAGTGAAGCACCTGTGTTGCACCTCTGCCCTGGGCAACCCGTTTTCCTCCCAGGATAATTGCATCCCAAGTGTTGAGGGTCAAAAGCAACTCCTTAAATCTCCACTTCTGCAGGTTTGGCCCCCGACGGTGTTGAGGGCCCAGCTGAAAAGTCACAGGACTGATGGCACTCCAAAGGCTGCAAAATAATTGCACTTGATACTGCTGCACAAAGGGCAAAAACGTGAAGGGAAATGGAAACATTAAATCTGAGAACAGGAAAACTCACGAGAATGTCAGAAATGGCCTGAAAGAAAGAGGAGACAAAGCTGTAATTTCCAAAACAATACCCGGAGAACAAAGGAGGCTGATGTTCTTTCAAATCGCTGTTTGTAGGGAAAAGTTAAACAAGAACATTATTCTGGAAGGTGCTACGAAAAATACAGAGTAAGGCAGAGAAACAGTGGACCCTGCAGCTTTTTTCTTGGTGCTTTCCTTGCATTTGCCCTCTGCACACCTGTGTTTGCCACACAAAGAGAGAAATGTCACGATATACTCCACTTGAAATTGTCTGTAAATTGAGCAGAGTTTCAACAGTTTTATCCTCATATACCATGGAAACTCTCCTTGCTCATTCTCTGGCTAAACCTAGTTCAGTGTTTTTAAGGATTGACCTGTACAAGTTTTCCCTTTCACCTCTATATTCTTCATCATATACTGATTGATTTGATTGATTTAATTGATTTTGTCCAATTTCTGTCAAAGCTAAGAAATAATTAGAAATATCAAAGTGTTTCATGCTGGCACTTTCATATGAGCATTTCAAATTTACATTTAGGATATTTAATGATGAAGTTTTGTTCTATTTGAAATAGTTTTAAAAGGTGAGAAGGAAACATTTCTTCACTGTTTAATGCAGAATGTCCAACCTGAAGTGAGTTGTTTTTTGCTTTTTTTTTTTTTTTGACCATCTCAATAGTTGCAATGTATTTTATGCCACTGCACGTGTTTTCTGGCAAATTTTTCTTGCCCTGTTTTAGGTGATCAGTCTAACGTTTATAATCATTCTCTGTGCATTCTTAGACCTTTATGATTCACTATACTTGCTCTGAAACAGTTTTATTTTTTCACAGGTGACAAACAGGGTTATACACAGTGAGTAACCAGTAGTCCAGAAAATGAAGGACAAAGAAGTCACTGTAAAAGAACACAAGTAAAACCTGACTTAGGGCATAAAAAATGCTGGAGTTGGTCCTTGTCCTTCCTACTTGATGCATGAGGATTAAATGATGAGATATAAAAAAGGAAGGTCGGTAATGAACCATGCAGGCACTTAAAGGGGCTGGGACAATGCAGGTTAAAGAACATGTTGGGACTTGAAGGACTCCTGGGAAGAGAGGTCAGGAAACTGCTCTAGGGAGAGGCGTGGGACCAACTCTGAGGAAGGCTTGTGCAGCTCAGGGAATAGTGAGCCACTGTTTACCTGCTTAGGTCTGGGGACTGGAGGCAAGGTGATGCCCTTCTGCCTTAATAATTTGTGTCTGCATCTAACAGGGCCAGGGCAATTTTCATTCACTTACCACACCAGGCTAGGGAACCGGGACTTGCCAGCTGTTTTGACAGGTAGTAATTTCCTTTATCTTTTTCTCTGGCAGAGAGATAAATAATGAAGCTTTTGGAATTTAAGCTGTGTCTTTATCCTGTTCCTTGGTGTTTAAAAATGACAACTTTAACCTTTGTTATAAGGTTAAGAGGATGGTCAGGAGAAGCCAGTATTTTATATATTGTCTTTTCTCTATAAAATTGTATTTTGTACAATTCGTTTTCTTCTCATTAGCATAAATAATTCTTCAGTGTTATTTAAAATTTTCCATAAGTTAGTGGAAAATGGCCTAATGTGGGTTCATGTGGACTGCTGGGCCCTACTAGTTCTTTAGACCTACACAGCACTTTCTGCATCTTGTGAAAATGGGGTAAAAGAGCCTTGTTTAGCTATTTTTCAGTTCCTATTTTACCCACTGATGGGAAAGACAGTCCCCTTGCCTCTTGCTCTGGACTTCTTCCAAACAATCTGTACATTCCTCACTGAAGGGACTCAAGGAAACCTGAACTTTCAATATGTTATTTTACTTCTTTTTTAGTAATAGCCAAGATTTCTTTAAGAATGATGCTATGCATTAATAAGGGCAGCTCAGTGCCAAGAGTGAGCATTCATACACTGGTATGAATCAGAGCAACCTGAATCCACACCTCCATCACTTAGTTCTCAGTTTAGTACTGAGAAAGCTTTCAAAGGCTGATTAGTCATTTTAGGGCAATAAATGTCAGAGAAACTAATTAAAAAAAGGAGCCTCAGTAAATGTGAGGCATAGCTGCTCTCTAGTGGACTTGTGAAAAGTGTCAGCAATGCTAAGTACACTTATCCCCAGAATTTAAGTGATGCACACAGTGCATGCAGCCAGGTCCTGCCCAGCAGGGTCTGGAGCTGGATGTGATACAGAAGCTCAGCCTACAAATGCCCCCAAGGACAGCACTTCTATTCCCTGACCTCCCCAGCAGCTTCACTGGCTCAGGGTTTAGCTTGCTGTCCAACCTGTGTCAAGAAATTCTCCTACATCCACCAAAATACCCACAGAAATAACCTTTTTCCTGTATTGATTTACTGGCAAATTATCTTGAAAATAATTCCAGAGCAAACTTATCAGTTACATTCTTTTATTGCAGTAACTTCAGCAAAAATCAGTGACAGGTTTCATAAGCAGCCTTTGAAATAATGTAGGGATCAAATAATGTGATTCAAACACCTTAAAAGTTTATTGGAGTCTTTAATACTTTTGTTCCAAAACAAAATTTAGTGTGTAACAAAAAGCCTTTTGGAGAAAGCCCTGGTGCTGTGCCAGCACTGCTCAGCCATAGACAAAGCACTGGTGTGTTTTCTGCACCTTTTAGTCTCTAATCCAAACTACAGCACGATAGGTACTACTGCGAAGACCGTGAACTCCATGCCAGCTGGAGCCAGTACACTCACACTGATTAAACTGGTTCGATTATGAGTCCTTTGGTTACACTCAGCACATTTGTTCTTTTCTGTCAGGGACGAAGTCTACAATTTCTGATTGCAAATCTGTTGTTCATTAGTAATTATTTGCATCTCCCTGTGGGAAGGAGTTCAGTGAGTCCTTGTCCCATCATGTACCTAGGAAGAGTTCTCTGCTTGAAGGGAGGTTCTAAGCTAAGAGTCTATAAGAGTTTCCACTTCTGCATTGGAGCAGAGGTATTAAACACCTTTCTTGTACTCAAACTGTGGAAAGACTTCCTTACCTTATTAGAAGTAAAATAATCTGGATTTTGTAGTCTGTATCCCTAAGTAAATAGGTGTATTGTCCCTTGCTACTTCCATTGTCTACGTGTTTGAACGTGTGTGTCTGAGGTGCCGGCCTTTGGCACTGTACAAACACCTAACCCTTAATATTGCAGTGTGGATGATATCAGAGAATGGAAAGTAAATCTCACTTCTGCTGCCCTTATTAACCACTGGATCCGCCTGTTAGTTCAATGGCACTGAGGTAATGGTGGTTTAAATGAAAAAGGCTCAGGCTTAAAAAATAAACATAGGAAATGCTTTTCATCTCCATAGGGAACTTAAGAAGCCCATCTGAAGGACAGCGTTGATCTGTGAAAATGTGTCAGTCTGAGCTGTGCACAGGTGAAAATATATGTCTGAAAACTAATATTTTCTATTTCCTTTTTGTTCAGCTTCCTGTATGCTGAGCCCAGGTTGTTTATTCTTCTGAATGATGCAATGGGTTAACGGATACTATGTGGGTTATCAGTGAGGAAATCTGAAGGTACCAGGATCATAACAGTACTTTATGTTTCACTTTGATTAAACTGGTGGAATTCCGTGCAAATGGAAAATTGTGGAGGTGTGTAGCCTTCATTTTATCAAGAGGATACAGTAGGAAGTAACTCAGAACACAGACTATTGTGTTATTTCTAAATCATGAAATGCCTTGAAGGCTTTAAATTCAAAATCCATGCAGTCTTTTTACAAAAAATAAAATGTATGTGTAGTCCTTCCTGTCAAGGCTGATATTTAGGAAGATGTGAGGCTCAGGGGAAGGGTTTGGTGGATTTCCTTAGGAGCCAGGAGAAATCCCCAGGAGGTTGCTATTCTCTATCTTAGCTTGGACAAACTAATGAGGGTGTCTTCTTTTGGATACTACTTTCCATGACAAACAAGCTTGTGTGTGCAAAAGCTCTGTGTTTGCTTTAGAAATCTAAGTAAATTTAGAATGTATTACACAGAGCGAGGCAGAGCTCATGGGGAGCCACACCAGGCCAGGTGTCATCCAAAGCCTTGTGCAATCCAGTCTGCCTGAGTATCCATGCACAGGAAAGGCAGCAGTTGGACCATTTCAGTAGCTACGTTCACCGTCCTGCATCTCAGTGGCTCTGAAATATATACAGATAAGTAGGAACGTGCCCTTTGTGTCTTATGCAAAAGTATTTGATGTTCTTTGTGGTCAGCAACCAAGATTTTCTTTGAGGTGGGTCTGATGGACATTGTTTCTGTGCCTAGCTGCTGTTGCTTGAATAAAGATCAATCAGTAATTTGTTGAAAACCAGCAGGGAGGGAATGCCCTTGGCTAACCCCACCTTACCACTGCTCGTTGGTGTTTTGAAATTAGGGTGGGGTGGTTTCTATTTTGATAGACCATTGTCTAGGAGGGAAGCAAATAACCTGAAACCTGGACCTGATTAGTGTCTTGTTCCTCACCAATGTTGTTTATATGCTGCACAACTGCCTGTGAGGGCACCCAGGAGCTAAGGTCAAGCTTCAGATGTCCTTGTTGCCATCACCCTGAATTTTCTCTGCTTTCACTTTTGTGAGGAGGAATTTTTTTCCTTCTTGCTCTTTGCTCTCTTCCTGTTGCACCAGCGGCACTGGGTCACTGGCATCTTTCACCCCTGCACCGAGTGGCAGATGTCCTTTTCTGGGTTATGTGAGGTGGCAATTGTTTGCTGGGGAGCTGTGTAGCTGAGGTCATGTCTCTTATGTCTCAGCAGCTGAGAGAAAACAACACCCAATATTCTGAGGTTGATAAAGGACTTCTAACACTCAGGTCACCTCAACCCACAGTTCAAAAGGGATGAAGATGTGATTGTGCTGGATGCCTTGGAGAAGAGAGAATACTAGAGAGGAGTCCCACATCCTCTGTGCCTGGAGGAACACCACCATGACCCAGGAGCACATTTGTGGGAGACAGCTGCTGCTTCTGCAGGATGCAACATTTCCAGCAGCTTTGGGAACAGCTGGTGCAATGGAGATGCCAAGCCATCCTCTCCTCCTCCAAATCCTTTCTGGCAAACAGATTTCCTGGGGTGACTTCACCAAGTACATTCATTTAGCCAAGGCTCTGGGAGTTAAATGTACAGGCAATACTTTTCTCTTAGATTTATAGGTGAGAAATACCTGGGTGAGTGACTTCAGTATGCCACTCATATGTACCATGTACCTCTTGCTACAAGATGCAGGACCTGCGTGTTCTCAGCACTGGTAAGAATCTCTGTGGCATTAGTCACAGCTAGTGGCTACCCACAGTCACTCTGGCTGGCTGAGCAAGAAACCTTGTGCATTTGTTTAGCTTCCTTGCTAGAAGTCTCAAAGCCCAACATCCCCTTTTGGGCAAGAAATGCACTCCCAAACCTGACTTATCCCGCTTATTACTTGCTATTTTAGCATCTGTTTTCCTCTCTGACTTTGTCCCTGTGAGCATGGCAGCGCCTGGTGCTCCCACAGCATTCCGTGATGCCTCCATGGTATGGCTGCATCCTCATCCACCACTTCCTCCCGCTGCTCCGGTGCATCAGTGATATCACCTGACTCGCCACTGCCTGCAACAAAACTGGCATGTCCACATCCCCTGATGGCAAAGAAACAGCTGCCAGGGCCTCACTTTTGTAGAGCTTATGTCTCTCAATTTCTTCTTTTTCACCTAATAGCGACCATTTCTCTCTCTGCCTTTAGAAACCTCGTTTCTGTTTTAAACAGATTAATTGTGTTTGCTTTGAGAGAAGGCTGGGTTTTTTGTAAAACTCTGCCGCGTTGCTTCTCCACTCCTTCCTAAATCTCAGATGGAAAAATGCCTCTTCCTGTCCCCTGACTTGTTTTTCTTTTCTGCTGGGACTGATTTAGTTGTTACTCTGCTCTTCCAATATTGCTCAAAAGGTGTTGCAGAAAACAAAGTTGTACTGTATTGAAACAGAGAACAATTTCAGAATGGGATGAATCACCCTTTCTTCAACTTCCATCTATAAAAAAAATTAAAAAAAGAGATGTGATTCACTGTAGGAAGTCTATATGAGGTTTCTCAAATTCAGTTCTGGTTTATAATCTGTGAGACAATGCTGTGCTTGTCATTCTGGCAATGTGGTATCACTTTACTTGAAAATGGCTTGGAGGTTTTACTGATTCATTCTGGGAGATGACTATTTTGTTGGTAAATTAGAAGATTATTTTTGCTGCTTTTAAGCATCTGAACCATATTTCAGACAATATAAATTTAAAGTAAATTTAAATAAATATAGAAAGAAGTATAATAAAAGTACAACACACTTAAATGCAGGGTAAGGCACTGCTTTTTTATGTGACATACAAGCAAGCTGTGGGAGCTTTGGTGGAAGTTAAGCTGTGGGCATAGCCTGCAGAAGCACTCTGGAGATCAGAGACTGGGGGGACTGGGTGCATTTTTGGGATTGACCTGTGAGAGTAAGGGAAGTTCCTCGAACTCACAACAAATTGCACTGGATTGAAATAAAAAACGTGGATGCAGTACTGAATACTAAATAAAGGATATTGAAATAATATTTATTTTGCATTTCCCTAACAGGGTTTTTTAAACATTACTGCAAGAAGGATTGTGAAGTAACCAAGCCTTGCCATCCAGGCAAGAGGAGGGGAGCTGAGAAGTGGCACATGCCTCCTCCTGAGTACCCCCCCCTACATCTTGGCTGCCAGCCCTGGCTCCAGCAGGTCAGTGCAGCACCGGGTAATTTCAGGAGGAAGTGTGATTAAGAGGGTGACAAAAGTTAGTGGAGTCTGCTATGAAGCCCTGTCACAGGAGGTGTGATGTTTATGGCAGTGCTGACATGCTTGCTGTGATCTGAAGAAAGGGCATATGAGGTCAAACGACCCAGCTCTTTGTCTCTCTTGCTGAGGGCCATCTGGAATAAGAATCAAACTGCTGCATGGTGAAAGCTTTTTTATGATTCACTTCTAATTAATAGTTGTGGAAGTGGTGGGAGGGGGCAATATGAGAAGGGACCAGTGGTGAGTGTGCCCAGAAGCACTGCTGCTGGCAGGGCACCCTTCCCATGCTGGCACAGCAGGGCTGTATCGGGATTTGCAGCTGCATGTAAACTGTACGTGCCGACAGTTTCCCCAGACAGACTCTCTTAGGATTGCCAACCAGTCTGCCTCCAGAGTGAGTCCAGAGGAGAGCCACTGAGTTGATCACAGGGCTGGAACACCTCTCCTATGGAGACAGGCTGAGGGAGTTTGGCTGTTCAACTTGGAGAAGGAAGGCTCCAGGGAGACCTTATAGTATCTTCCAGTACCTAAAGGGGCTACAAGACAGCAGGAGATGGACTTTTCAAAAGCATATAGGACAAGAAGGAATGGCCTTAAGATGAAGGAGAGTCAGTTTAGATTAGATATTAGGAAGCATTTCTTTTCTGTAATTGGTTGCCCCAAGAGGTTATACATTCCCCTTCCAAGTGTGAGTTGGATGAGGCCCTGACCAATCTAGTCGAGTGGAAGGTGTCCCTGCCTATGGCAAGGGGGGTGGAACTAGATGAGCTTTAAGGTCCCTTCCAAACCAAATCATTCCATGTTTCTATGATTAACCAAATTTACACAATGTACACACTTTATTAGAGCTGTTTGGTGTACCTATCAACCACATTTACTGGAAGGCAGCAAAAGTGGTAGACACGGTTTATGATATATTTAGAAATTATTTCATGTGATTTAACCAGTGTGCTTTGATTGGGGGAATTTGCTGTTCTTCCTAGTGTATAATAGATATTCTTCCTAGTGTACTAAAAGTAGTCATATTCAGCAGGGAAAAATGAAAATCCCTCCTCTAATAACTGAATTTGAAGCCAAATGTTTCCCAGAGAAAAAATAAGATATATTTCATGTCTTTGGTGTATTCTCAGTCTATGAAATGTCACACCAGTAAGTGACCATCTTAGGGGCATAAATCCCATTTCAGAATGTGATGCTCAGCCAAATGTTTTTACTAGGCTTAAGACCTTGAGTTTTAATATTATAAGCATTGCTTAGAGCATAGTCAGTTTGCAAGGGACATAAGTTACTTCCAGAGAAAGTGGAAACTGTTGGAAAGGCAAAATATTGGATGTTGTTTGGTGCTTCATGGATATCCCAGTTTCACCATGAAGGGGTATAGCACAGTCAGGTGAGTGAACACTCCTGGTTCAGTTCAGTCCCACCTAAATGAGCTGGGCACCTTCAGCAACACACCAAGATACTGTATCTCAGCTGGTGAGTGCTTGCTACTACCATCATCTTCTCATCAAATTTTAGATGTATTTACTACTCTGCAGGGCAGCAAAAGTGGTGCATAAGTTTTGTCACACACAAGAGAGAACTAGTGTGCTTTGTTCTGGGGAATTTGCTGCCAAAATGAAGATGCAGGGAGTTCAAAACCAGCAAGAGCAGCAATAATTATTCAGGCTGGAAGGAACTAGGGGGAAATCTGACAGGGGCTTCCACTGGGCTTCAATCAGGTTGACAAGATACAGCTTCCCTTTATAAACCTGGATTCACTTACACCCGTATGTGTCATCACTGCTACAGTAACTCAAGTGTTGCAGTTTTTACCAGAGTACTAGCAGTTCTTTTCACATCAGATTTTCTCTTCAGGATATATACAGATTTTTTATAGATCTGGCCTTAATTATGGGCAAAGACAAACTTGTCTGCCAAAGTAGTACTCAGCCACCTGAGAGTTTTCCAGCAGCAGGTAATACTCAGATACTGAAAAAGTTGTCAGATGTCAAAGGTTGACATTCGAGATTTCCTTTAGGATGATATGGTCTGCATACTGAAAATGTTTTCTTCCTGATGACTTTGTCAGAGGGTGTTTCCTTAGATATTATTTCTGAAACTGGAAATGGCATAAGAGGGATTTTTACTTAGTTGCCATTGTAGAAGGTCAAGTTTCCTTAAGCAGATTAGGACTCAGATATTCCATGAGGAAATTCTGAATTGAAATAAATAAAGTAACTTAACAGCAGTGATTGTGAAATTAATATAAATTTACAGTTCTATGAATTTAAGGCCTAGATGACCTAAAATAAGAATTTCACACTTTTAAAGTGAAAGAAATAGCAGCACTGACTTTACAGTTTGGAAAGCTGTTCTGTAGTATAAAAAAATTAATCCCTTTCCTTTGCAGACATGGTCAGGGTTGGGGTAGAAACTTCTACTTCAGACTATTTCCACTAAAAACTTTATAGTACTTAAATTTGTAACTGTATTTTGCAGAGCTGCTGCAGTTCATATTATGTGGAGTTTTACTTTAACATTTGTTCTTATAGACCTTCCCATTGCTCCAAACCCTGTCTAAGTCACTGTAGCAATGATGAAAATTTCGGCAATTCATTTTGGAACACAGTGTTTAAGTGGCTGGACAAAGCATCAGAAACCATCTGCATATGTTTTATATGCACAGTAATGAAAACGAGAGGGATAGCAGAGGGTTTCTGCCAGAGCTGTGCCAACTATGTTATACGCCCTAAGGAATGACTCAAACAATGGGATGGGCTCATGAATACAGCAAATTACTATTGAAGAAAAATGTCTTTATCCACATACTCATGGAGTAACATTACAATATGGCCAATCTTACCAAGTTTCACAATGAATAGTAAGTGGGAACTGAAAAAAGCAAACTGTTGCCCAAACATCATTACCGTAAATGTAAAGGAAAAGAAACATTGTAGGTGGGGATAGTAGAACTGAGCCATTCCTTTGGTGTATTGTATGCAACTGTCCCAAAAAAACCCCAACAGGACTTCACCGTCAGGAATCTCCCGTTCTGCAGACAGCCTTATCTGTTCTTGCCTGGCTGGCCACAACCCCTGAGCACTTCTGACGACACCAAAAAAATGAGCACCGTCTGACGTATTTCACATTTCCACCCCTGTTGAGGGATCTTTTTCCTTCTGTCTGCGGTTGGATAACCTTGATCCAGTCACTCAGGTGAGGACAGAGGAAAATGGAAACAAGTCTGTGTTCCCCCCCCGCCCTCTGCCATGTGTCAAGGCACAGCATGGCCACCACCTGAGCACGGTCAGAGGTGGACTCAGTGGCCTTCCAGCTGAAGTGTTCTCTGAAAACAAACCCATATTTTGATTATGGCATAGTGACATTTAATTTTGTCATCCAAAAAGTAATTATTTTACCTCCCAGCTGCTGAAAATAACGACCTGTTGAATTTTCCCCTGGGTACGGCTGTTGAACCACGAAGGGGGAGGTTGTGGGGAAGCACCATTCAGGTGCCAGGCTTCGGAGCCCAACATGCAGCCCTACATTTTGCAAACCCATCCTCTGTGTGTGGTACATGGTACATGTTTATTCTTTATTACTTGCAAGCTGTTCAGCTGCAACAGAAATTTCCGTGGAGCAGGGAGCAGAAGAGCATTCTCTGGGATAAAATCCAGGCTGATGTTTCCAGCCTGTGAGCTGGCTGTGTTGCACTGGCAGCTACAAATTAGGTGACTCAGTTGTGTGTGGTCACAGTCAGTCAGAAAATAGCAATGTCTGTGGCACACAGGGTGGCGTGGCTGGTCCCATCCTACTTAGCAAATCAGTGCTTGAAACGACCACTGCACTTTTACTTTCTCTGGTGCTACACCCTGGTTTTTCAATATCCAGGTGTATCAGTGATATCTGGGCCAGTGCTTTCAAAAGTAAGCTCTGGAAACTGTGTGAAAATTGCGTCCTCTATTTGGACACCTAAATAAAGTGCCTGCCTTCAGAAACACATTCTGAAAACCCCGGTCTTTAGTGACATTTTATTGAGATCTGTTATCTGTGTGGTTCCACAAGTGACCTAGAATAAGAAGAGCAGAATTCTTGTTTTTAGAAATGGGAAAATTTGCTCTTTAGGGACTACTCCATGACGCAGAAATATTCGGGGTGGCTGTTGGCCTCTGCTTTGACTATCCTTGCATAGGATGCTCTGTCTAGGCAGCACGGAATTGCCCAGTGGCAATCAATGAGCAAAAGCAGCTGGAGATGATCCAGAATGGTTTTGTTGGCAGTGTTACTTTGCCAGGGTGAGCAGGATAAATCCAGCACCACACCAGTGTGCACAGGGCAGCAGAGCAGGGAGGATTCGTGGTACTCCACAGCCACAATGTGGATTGAGGTTGCCCTCGGATCTTTCACCGACTTCTTTCAGCATCTCTGCACCTAAAAAAATCATCTGACTTGCTTTGTTTAAGCCTCACTTTGGCAAAGATAAACGAGGTTTTCTCCTGTCTGCTGCAGCAGGGTGCAAAGGCTTGGGACAAGGTCTATTCTTGATGTCAGAGAGTGGCACACAGGTCCTGGGTGCTCAGCACAGTCAGGGGACTTGGGTGGGCAGATCGTTATTATAAATATGCCACCCCAAAGACCCAAAATCTGGGTGCTAGCTTATAAATACAACTAGAGTCTGCCTTATCTCTGTTAGGATTTCTCCAAGTTAGTCAGCTCCAATTAAGAATACTTATTTTTTCAGAGGTAAGCCAAGAGCAGAAGGTATAGCTCTTATCAGAAGGAGTAGTACCTTTGAAATTACCGGTTGTAGAAGGACATTATAGAACACAATCCATATGTCGAAGTGTTGGTCTAAGCTGGCTAAGGAAGGAGTCCTTAATTTGGGTTTTTATATCCAGGTACAACCTTGCAGTTTCCCAAACATCATCCTCTTCTGATTGAATAACAAAGGGCACAGTGGTTTGCTGAAAAGCATGTGAGAGGCAGAGCACTGTCTAATATTTAATCTGGACAAAGTTGTGTAAGGAAAAAGAAAGATTGTCTTACCTTTTTAGTGTGCATTCTCCCTCCAAATTACTGATCCATAAAATTGCAAATGCCAGTGCAGAAGTGAGAGCTGTGGAAGATTAAAAAGTAAAAATTTAACCATTACCCTCTGTCAGTGGCTTCAAGACAAAAGCCCATATCTACAGTTGTGCATTTCTTTGGTATGGGAAGTAAACAGGTCTGCAAAAGAGGCTTCTTAAAATAAAAAAGAGAATCAGCCTAACTGCTGGTTCTGCCTGTGTGTTAATGCATCTGTTGTCATGTGGGGGCTTCTCTTACTCAGAATTGAACTGAGACTCACAGTAACATTTGTTTACTCCACATGTTATTGTCAAAGCAACTAAATTGCAAATAAAAGAGCACTGCATTAGGATAGGAATGTAATTTTTAAGGTCTATTTAAGATGAAAAACATACACAAGTCATAAGCACGTGTTACTGGAATGAATTTTTTTGCAGGAACCAGAAAACACTTGCTTTTTCAAAGCTGAAATTGCTAAAAGGAATGCATGATATGACATTGAAAAAGCTTATCTATATATATAAAAAAATGAAGAATGTCAGTCCAACAAGATATAAATTCAGAAGTCTCCAGCTGCAGGTCAGATACTTTACTGCTTAAATAGACTGTGCTTGAGTCCTCCAGATTAAAATTTGCAATGTTTAGGCTTTAAAATTTGCAAAATTTGAATTAAATGGAAGACGTGCAGCTGAGGGCTTATATCAAGTGAAAAGGATTTAATAGTCAAAAATCCTTTTACCTGCCTTGGAGTGAATTATTCTAAACAAAAAAGGAAGGGGTTTGCCTTTAAAGGGTAGAAGAGCTATCAATGTTATTAATCTTCAGTTCCACTAATTGATCCACTTCTAAGAAAAAAACACCTTCAATTGTTAAAGTGCTTTCACTGAGAGACTCTTAACAGTCCTGAAGCCAAGTTGTCATGTTTCTCTGCAGAATAGGGAAGGTGTCACCCATACCAGTGTCCCAAAAACACCTTTCTCAAATGCAGCCATGTGACAACTCACAAACACCTTGGTTCTGGGGCCTTTCTAGAGACTGACACTGAAAATGCCCAAAGCACCTGAGGAGGCTGTGGCTGTGAGGAAAGCCTTTTCAAGTCCCCATTAGTCTGAAAATCATGAGTCAGGCTCTCTGGAAAGAGTGGGAAGGGAATTTTTTATTTCTTTTTATCTGTGTGTGAGCATAAGGCAGTACAGTGTTAATTTTTTGGCTTCACAGTTAGGGGATATTTGTGGGTTTGATGGTGTGGGGCTTTCAGCTGCTTCCTAGCTTACCAAACCTGAAATAAGCTGTGTCCTCCACCTGCCCCTCATCATCCCAGCAATTAATCCTGTCCCTGATTTGATCAAACTCCGCCAATCTCTAACAAGGCATTTACAGAGGCCATGTTGCTTCTGCAGATTACTAACTTTCATCTCACAGACCTCAGCAAGATGAAAAGACTGAGATTTTGGTAATGTGAAGCCAGAACTTGTGCCTTTTGTAGATGGCCAACTCAGGATCCCCAAAGCCTTGATGAGAAGGTGAGCCCTAGTAGCTGTCAGAAAGCAAAGCCTCGTGACAGGAGTTAGCATAAAACTCTAAATACTTGAGAAGATTAGGCTCTCAGCACGGTTTTCTTGATTGTATTGCCTGTACTGTCTCTCTGGACTTGTTATGAGTAAAACAGGGAAGCAGTGTAATGTCGCTTTTGAGCTGTCTGAAAGTAAGTGCGGTGCTATTTGTAAGGAATGAGGAGATTTGGATGAATACACCACCCAAAAGAATGTGGGTTTTTTTAATGCTGGCTTTATATTGTGTAAAAAATAATGCAAACAATGAGATTGATAAATTGAGTGCTTTTTTTTCTATCAAGGGAAAATCTGCAATTAATAATGTAATTAAAGGCTGATAATGGAAATCAGCAACAAGATGAATCCAGGTTGAACAAGTGAATATAGGTGTCACTCTTAATTATGAAAATTGGGCTTTGCAAGTATGCTGTCCTTCCCTAAGAATTTTCTGTGCCCCCCAAGGATTATGGATTCCGCTTGAATATAGGAGATTAATTAATCAGGCCGCTCTTGGATTCAAAAATAGATTTGCTTGAGATTCCAGCTTTATTCCAGAAGTGAAATGGTATTCTCTTACATAAACCTCATGGTATTAAATAATGACATAATGAGATCTATTCGAGTGGAAGGTATATTACTGAAATCCTGTGTTTTCACTCATGCTCTTCTCGGGGTCAGTTCCAAAACCTGAAGAACTTTTTCCAGCTCTCTCCCATTTTTAATTATGTTATTCAAATTTTGCCATTCCTATAAGAGTCCTACAGATTTCATTTTGGGGTCCTCTGAACTGGTTAAACTAAAACTTGAGGCATTGTGCTGACCTCAGAGTCCTCCTGGGACTGTGAGCTCTGGAAGAAGAGTTGTCCTCTTTGAAGGTAGAAACAAAATTGTGCATTCACAACTTTCATCCACTGCAAAAACAAAACTTCCAGATACATCACCCAGTGTTGTTTCAGAAACGCCTCTGTCACGCTCCAGACAGGTTTTGCCCATGTTGAAGCTGTTCTGCTCTGTGTCTGGATTTTCCCTCCCTCCTTCACAGCAGAGCCACAGGCAGAGTTGTAGTGCATGCACAGCCTGCTCTTAAAAACTTATTTTCTGCCTTACTCTGTCACTACTCACCTTTGTTTTTCTGGCTGTTGTAACAGAGCAAATCTTGTTTTTCAGAGATAGAGACAAAGAGGAGGTGCTTGGAACTGTTTCACAGGGTTTCTATGTACAAAAGCATTTCTGAACCACTTAAAATCCTTTGGTTAACGTAGATCAGTATCTCCCTAAAATTAGACCTCAGAGGCGTTTCCACAGCCACGTAAAACAAGCAGCCACCTGTGACTTAAAAGGTGCATGTTGCTTAGTACCAAGAGGATCCTGGTTTTCTTCATCTATTGCATCCTCAGTTATGCTGGGGAAGTTGCATTTGACAGCAAGTGCTGTGATGTGATTTAAATAAATCAGCCATTCATAAACGGTTCTACAAATTGGTTTTATCATCCATCTAACTTTGGCAAATGTTCGTTACAAAAGCATTGGGAACAATTAGGAAAACTAACAGAAGAAGGGAAAACACTTATAAGATGGGGTGATATGCCTTGGTTCAGCACCATTCTTTTCATATTATAATGAAAATTCCAGTACCTAGAGGGGGCTACAAGAAGGCTGGAGATGAAACTTGAACAAGGGCATGGAATGATAGGACAAAGATGAAGTGATAGGGCTTAAGATGAAGTGCACAAGTGTGTATTTTTGTGTGTATTCTTTGACAGTTCCCACTCTTTGTCCCTTTACTTTAGCATATGAAGACAGACCCTTTAATGCCCGTGAGAGAGGTTGTCAGCTTGTTATAAATGAATCAAGAAGGAAGTACATGTATCACTGAAGATGTCAGGAAGGAGCTGAATTGTACATTACCCCTGCTTGCTGCCAGATCAAAAGCCAGTCCCTGAAGTCGTGTGGCTGCTGTCGGTTTCAGAACAACACACTGTTTCCCTGGGCTTTGGGTTGTGCACACCTGAAGGATTCACAGATCCCTGTACTGAGGTGAGCAGGGAATGTGTTGGCAGTTACACTGCTGGGGGAGATTGTCTTAACACAAAGCGGGGAGGAAAGGTGATGGTCAGCTGGTTAACACAGATTGTGTCTACCAAAGATAGTCTCTCAGAAAACAAGCAGCCACCTGTGATCACCCTGTGCAGCACATCATGTGTTAGAGACGGTTTATACCTTTGTGCCAATCTACCTGTTGGAAGGGACTTGGATACAGAGCTTGCACTTTCACTCCAAGACTTAGAGGAACTTCCTCCATTGCTCTCTGCTGTATGCCTCTTGTTTGTGTCTTGAAATTATGCTCTGTTGTGCTATCCTTCAGCTAAAGGTAAAAATTCATCCAAATATAATTTAGAATTCAGGGTTTAATCTTTTAAAACAAATCTGGAAAAATGTCAGTGAAATTTGCTATTAGGAGTCAGGCTGAAAGTAAGAAGAACTTGCCATTCCTGCTGTCCACACTTCTCACCAGCTCCCTGCTGGAGATTGTGTAGACTTCCCAAGGCAGAGAAGGAGACTTGCCCTTGCTGTCAGACTTTAAAAAGGATTTTGCAGTTCTCATGGATATGTGGTGATGTGTCATGTTAGTCCCAGCACTGTGGTTGCTGACAATTCCCCACTGCTAAACCCAAAGTTCAATCTGCAGCACGGGTTAGGCACCCACAGAGAACTTGGATTTCTGGTCAACACTGTCCTATGTATTATCTGTCTTCTGCTAAGGTTAAAAGCTTTCCAGGGCCATGGGGCTGTTACTGTTCTGCTTGGATAGTCCCTAAAACAACTTGTATGCAAATAATAAATAGTGGCAATTGCTAGGAACTCAATGAGTGTTATCATGTAAAATCTACTGAAGTTGATGTAATGTTTTTAAAGAGATAGTGCCTTGAACAAGCCAATTTCTCAATGGAAACTGCTGAAACAAGTGTGAAGTGATTTCATTTTTATCAAAGACTTATGCCACCTTTTGAACTGTAAAAGTTTGAGGATAGCAACAATGCCACAAAAAATTACTGTTTTAGATTCTGTTTTCCATTAAATACCTAGATTCATTTTGAATCAGTGCTTCACTGCTAAAACCAAATCACTTTGTATGGTAAAAGTAACCTCGTCTGCCACCTTGACATTTGCAGGTGCTATTCAAAAACCACCTCAAAATTGAACTCCAGGACCATGGACCAGCAGCTCACACAGGACACATGGATATGAATTCATTCTAACTCCAGCATATAGAAGGAAATTCTAAAATGGTTTGAGTGATAAGCGACTTGCTGAAGCTAATGAAGGGGGAAGCTGTGGTGTAACCAGCTCCTGCTGAAGCCAATCCAATAGTGGATGTAGCCCCTCTGACACCTCCTTGGGAGAAAATCTTGGTGTTGAACACCAGTGTTAAAACATCCAAGCGGTGACCCAGTTGTGGTGAAGTATTTGTGGGGCCTTGTTTCTCCCTTGTTGGCATAGATAACAAAGGCAGTCTCTCGTCTGCCCATCAGGCTGGGCCAGAGGCACTTGGTCTAGGAAATTAATCCATGCTAAGACAGTTGGGAAATGCTGGTTTGTTTTTCTCTTGACATGTGGATATTTTCTCCTGTCTGTGCTTTCCTGTTTTCATCAATGTGAGCACGGAACAAATGTGACAGAGAATGGATGTCAGGAGAATTTTTCTCTCCTTAATTTTCTCCTTTGTGGTCTTACTTCTTCACCTTTCTAGGAGAAGTTCAGGTGGCTAAACAGAATGTGAGGACAGTGCTGGAGGCACAGGGACAGCAGCTTTGCTGAGGAGCAATAGGGAGGAAGGAGGAGAAGCCTTCAGGTAAGCATGGCACTAGCAGAGTAGGATTGCCTTAGAGTTATGTGATTGGGCACTGATGCCAGTTCTGGTCCAAGTTGCTTATAAGCCATTGGAGACTTGGAGTGGGAAGGCTTGTGCTGCATAGGACTGACTGAGGCTGTTCGATTGCTTTCCCAAGACACTGTCTGCCGGTGCCATCTCAGCATGTAAGTGCACATTTAGGGATGTCAGGTCTCTTCTTGTCAACTTTACAGGAGCAGCTTCTCAAAAGAGCTTTTGTCTGGAGCAATTCCACAGACAGCTGGGAAAACCCATGCCAGTCTGTCCCTAGGTTTCCTTTCACAAGAGCAATACTCAGCTTTAGACTGGAGAGAGCCAGGCACTGGCTGCCTGACCCAGGACGCTTGTGGTCTCCTCAGAATAACACCACCCTCAACATAAGCTTGGCAAGGCTCACAAGGAACTCATGGAAGGAAACAATATGGATCTGTGAGCAACATCTTTGGGTGCTTTCCCAGCAGTATGCTCGCAGAGTCATCACTTGAAGCAGTGTTGGCGTTGTTCAACTGGTACTGGCAAATTCAGAGACTGAAGCTGCCCTGGCCAATTGCACCCACCTCTGCAATCATGGAATGTGACTGGGAGTGGGCAGAGATGGGCAGGAGGTGAGGGCAGCACCTCTGGTGACCTTCTCTGGAGCTGCCAGGGCTGTGCTGGCCATAACAGTGTGGCAAGAGTTGAGACTTCAGCAAGTCCCTGTGCTTGGAAGACCAGCAAGGGCGAGGTGTGACATCCCCTCACCAAAGGGCAGAGACAGGATGAGGCGGGACGGGAGACACCCTGGGCGCACACCTTGGAGCATTGGGTTTGGCAAACCAGCAGGGCTGTGGGCAGGCAGTGCTGGCCACGGGCTCTGCTCGCAGCTCTCTGTGCCTTGGGATGCTGTCAGCAAGGTCCTGGGACACTGGCCCTGAGCCACCAGACGCCGCCCGCGCCACAATCTCCCCTTTGTTTTTGGTGGCGACGACGCATCCAGAGGCTGTAGCTGCGTTTTCTACACCCACTGGGAGGATGTGGGATTTTCCTGGCTGCAGAATGCAGCAGCAAGAAGCTGTGCAGGCTGTGCCAGTGACTCAGCTACTGGTGATGGGCAGGGGACAGTACAGATGAGCTCTCCCCTCTCTGCGTGCGCAGTGGCCCAAGCCATGGTGCCCTTGAAAACCTGAATCCTTTTGTTTTCCACTCGGCTCTTAATTTTGCCACACGAGAGGTGAAAAAATTAATCTCGCCAGCAGGAGATACCCCAACTGGCTTGAAGAAACAAACACATGATTTTTATTTTAAAAGTACTTAATTCCTTTCGTCACAGTCATTTCTGCAGAAACGCAGTCAGACGTTGCTGTGTAGGAGTATGGATTTCTGGTAACAAGGCCACCTACACAAATCCACTGCAGGAAATAGGAAGCCTGTACCTAAAGCCTTCATTGTGTAAGGCCCAGTTTTGCAGAAGTGCTAAGCACTGCTTAGTCCCAGTGAAGGCAATGGGAATAGATGATGCTGAGCCCTTAGCAAGAGGTGGTCAGGATTGCACCATCCTTGACCTTGACTCGGTGAGTCATTGCGTGGCATTTGATAGTTGGGAGAATTCTGAGTCTTTGCCTAAAAATCCCTGTGCAATAAATAATATCCTGTTTAATACAGCTGTTGCATCTTGTTTTGGTACTAGGAAGAATAAAAATGCTTGTTTCTTCCCACTTCACTTCTAAAGGAAGTTTTGTTTCTGAGAAAAGCTCCTTTAATTGTGATACATAAGCATTTTCCGGTCATATTTTCTCTTGGATTTGTAATATTGCTATTTTTGATACCGTAAGTTATAATGCTTTTGTTTTCTGCAAAAGAATCCTAAGCATTTACTTCACCCAGATGGTAGCCCAGCTTATCAGGATTCGACAAAAAATATTTATGCATTTTGCAGCAGGAACAGAAATATTTAAACCTGTCAGCCATTTTGTTGAATACTTAATTGGTTCCTAATACTAAGGAAGAAGCTGAATAAAAGCCATGTAAGGAATATATTTACCAAGCACTAGTCTCAACTATGGTAATTTTCAGCCTAGAGAAAATAATTGCAGTTTTAGCATCTGTTGTTCCTTTTACCTGCTCTAGATGGGTTGTAGCTTCTCTGACATGGATTTTTTCACATTGGAAAAAACCCTCAAAACTTTGTATAACTTTATGTCTTTTCCAAAAGGAGTATTCTGCAGCAATTATCTTCAACCCCACAATGACTACAATGTAGGACTCATGTAATCAAAACATTCAAAAGATGTGTGGAAACTGCTTCTGTGGAATTCTTCGGCTTATCTGGACTAAGCTCTCTAAGGAGGAAACATGGGGAACACAGATTTAAAACTGAGATGATCTGATACGATGTTTCAACTTTTTTTAGAAGTTGGTAAAATGTTGTTTGGTGTTTCTTTTAACTGAAATATCTTCTAGTGTTTCTAAATCAGATCTGCAATGTTTGTGGTCAGTTTTTCCTTGATGTTTAGAGCTTTCATGGCACTTCTCATTTGTAGGCATTTTGGGATATCTGAAAAAACTTACAGGAAAGGATGTATCAGTTTTCTCTACACTGAGAGTGTCGAGCAGAGGCAGGTGGAGAAGGAACTATACTAGGAAGGAATTTCAGAAAATAGCATGGATGTGTAAATTATGCTGGTTTTGTTTGGTTGCACTAAGCTACACTTTTTGGTGGAGAGTGGTTCAAAATCACATTGGAAATGTGTTAAGCTGTTGCATTTGCTTCCTATGAAAACCCGGTTTTATGGCTTTATTTGTGTTGACAGATTATTTTTCAAGTGAAACTTAAGTCACTATTAGAACCAGTTAGAAGCTTTCAAAGGACTTAAAGTGGCCTTGAGAGCAAGAGAAAACTCCCTGAGATCACATTGCAGACCTCAAAACTGGTACAAGGAGCTCCCTTGCCAGTTCTCACAGCCCTTGCTGGCCCTGTAGGATTTTCACTCCATGGAAATAAGGGCTAGACTTCTCCTTCATAATCCTACAGGACACAAAGCCTATCCTGTTTACTTCTAAAACATTAAACCAGATCCCTCCCACTTTCCAAGTGAAGCTTCCAAACGCACATTTGTACTTTTTGCTTGTCAAAACCATGTGAAAGTCTAGTACAGGATTTGCACATGTGTGTGCCTGCACATGAATCCAACATGAGGGGAGTAATAAGTGCATGTGAGAATGTTATGGCTGCGGCCAGAATTTTGCACTTTTGCAGCTCAGGTTTGACAGCTTTGCTTTGTTCTTACTCGATGTGTGAAATCTAATTCAGACAAGGAAAAAAAAAAACACCCAACTTCAGCAATTTCAAGTTTAGTAATTTGAGGCAGTCAGGACTCCAAAGAAGTCAAGACCTATAGTTTTAGGTCCTCAAAAGGCATCTGGAGTTGGGCCACATTTCAGAGCAGTCCCCTAAAGGTCAACACGCTTACCTTGGGAGCAAGGGTCTAATTCTCAAATCCCTGTTCATTTTGACTCGAAGTAAGGCCACGATTCCAGCTTTTTGGCATCCCAAGGGAGGGCCACAGGCATCCTACAGTGAGTCTGGCTCTGTCACTCTGATGGAAGTGGTTCCATTTGATAGCAGTACTCCCAAAGGGAGAAAATAACTGTACAAAGGGGTCAGAGCACTGAGGGGGGACTGTGTGAAAGGTGAGCTGAGTTCTCTGCTCGCTTGGGAGTGTGCCTGTAACTATTGATACAGAGTGGGAGTTTCAGAAAGTGTGGTTTGGGGGTTTAGCTTTGAACAACCGACTAATAATTGCAGCATTTTGCACATGGGTTGTGTGAGAAGCCTTGTTTTCTTTTTTTTCAGAGAAAATAATTTTGTATCCAACCACATATTTCAAGCCCCGTTTGAGAGCCTGCTTTCTGTCGTCACTGAAAGCCACAGAGGGGGGAAATAAGCCTCAGAGCATCACTCACTCACCTCTCACTTCAGTAACTGGATGCCCTCTAGCGAGACTGCCATGCTCTTCAGATCTATAGGTCCCTATTTATTTTGAGATATGTGCCAAAAACGAAGCTGTGCGTGCAGAATTATCCCCATAGGGTTTACTTCCTCAAGCGCCAAGGCTCATCCCAGCCTCTAGACGGAGCAGTTTGCTTCCCTGTGCCAGAAGGGACGTGGGTTGTTCCTGCCTGATCACTTCTGGTGAAGGATCTCTCTTGAAGAACATCCCTGACTCTGATTGCTTGCTGTGCCTCCTTGATTGCTCTAAAATGTTAGACAGCTGTGGCTCATTTCTGTTAGCATCTGTAACCAGGTTTTGAAACAAAGGCTGTGTTTTGAAGCATTTCAGGAGTATTTTTCTCATCTTTGTTTGTTTTTACAAGTAATTCTCAAATGGATGTAGTAGGGAGAAAAACTTCTCGGTGAGCAGGAAGGCCACTGGCCACAATACCTGGATGCAATCTCAGTGGTCCTGATTTGGCTTTAATGTTGGGGAGAATGGACGTGTGCCAAAAATGTACCATTTAATGGCAACGCGTTGTGCTGATCCCCTCGCCAGGGTTTCCAGAAGTACCAGCCAGCACATGGAATGGACTTGAGTAGTGTGGTACTGCAGTTCTTGTTGGGGTCCCTGAAAGATTTAACCCATGCCGGGGAAAAAAGTGTTCTGCCAGCATTTCCGTGGGTCAAATGTGACAACGGTGAGTTCTGGCCCAGAGCACTTGCCAATGCCCAAGTCTTTCTCAAAATCCACTTATGCTGTGCAGGGGTGTTTAAAAGCAGCTGTAGTGTGGCAATATTTGATTCATTTAACTCAGTGAGGAAGTTTCCGGCGAACTAATATTTTAGCATTTGAAATACGTGGTGTGACTTCACCAGGCAGTTTGCAGGATGTGAGAGTTATTCTTCAGAACTGTAAGTGACCAATTTAAATATTTTAATGTTAAATGCCTCATCAGTTTATGGAACTATTTGGCCTCTGTTAGTAAGACTCTTGGCAAATGAAAGTACACAAAATGTTTGTTCTGTTGCTTTCCTCCATCCACTTTTAAATGCCAAGATGAGGTGAAAAGCAGCTGTTATTCTCCTGCCACATTAGCTCTGAAAACAAACACCTAATGAAGTGAGAGCATAGCACTCCTTGGCAGTTCCTTGGGTCTTTTTTTCCTAAAGCCAACTGAAAATTTGCCTTAATGTGGGTCTGGCAGGATTGTGTGGCTGTACTTGGGGCCTGAGAGATGGTAAAGAACTTAAAACTTGCATTGGAGAGAGAAAACTGCAGTGCAATTGGTGTATTTAGAATGGAACTTGTAAGCAACTTTCTTCCTTCTTGAACTATTTTGTATTTTATTAAAAGCCCATTTAAAAACATGTCTCCCTGGAAGTCATTTGCTCCCAAGTAGCTACTGCCCCTAACTGCTTGGTTATTCAGGTGGTTGCCCAATACAAACTGCAGTTCCACTTTCCTTTTTGCCCAGTATCTGACTCGAACGAACGCTCAGACTGAAAACCAGGCTTTGCTGATGCTGCAGAGGAAGGATCTCAGCTGGATGCACAGCCTGCAGCCACCCAGGGGGAATTTGCAAATGCCAGGTAAGAACCCACTCTCCCTGTCAGCATGAAGGGAAGGATGCAGAGGATGAGGTTCATGGCCATCTGCCTTCCTTGGGCCTTGGAGCTGCTCAGGCTGAAGTAGAGCAAGAGATCTCTCACTCTCATTTAAAGCCCCATGAGACACTTGACAACACTTGCAGTTTTTATGCTAATTTAGTCACTGCTTGGCATTCCAGACTTAAGATATTAATGGGCAAACCAGAAATAACCTTTTACCATTGTAGTATATATGGTAGATATGATTGTGTGGCTTTTTCCTACCTTCTGGGGTCAGGTAATGGGATAAGAACAGGAAAAGGGAAGTGACACACATCATAGGTAAACCACACTCATCCATCTCTTCCTGTGGCAGCATAACAAAAAAAGTACAGTTGCTCTGATAGGCTCTGGGATTCCCCATAATCAACTAGAACTTCAAATTTCCCTTTCTGAGTACATGTGGTTAGTACTAGAACTTTTTAATCAGCAGAGTGGAAGAGGAATTACGTGACAGACTGGCTGCACCCGAGAGTTCCTCTATTAGAAAGAGAAGATAAATGAAAGTGAAAATGTACTTGGTGATCTATCTAACACTGTAAAATAATTTTTAGAAGACTCAGAATTAAGCACATAAAGTTCTTAACTTGCAAAACAGTTTTATTTCACACTTATTCAAAGTTAAGACATTTTAAAACACTTACTATAGATTACATCTACTGCTACCGACTATGTTAACAGGGAACTTCTAAGAACTCTGGAATTTTACACTTTGAAAGTTTTGAAGCTGACTGTCTAATCAGGACCCAAGGATAAACCCTCCTGCAGAGCCACATAACTGGATGTCAGGTGGTACGTCACCGCTCTGTCAAGAAAGTACAGGAGCAAATGTTGGCTCTCCAGTAAGTCCTAGATCGACAGTATGTGCAAGAAATAAGAAAAGTGCTCCTAAAAAAAACCCAAACCCCAACCTGTGACGTGAGAAACGAATTTGGATTGCATGTATCTAAATATATTCAGTGTTTCACAGATGACCATGGTGAGTTATTTTTTTCACTTTGCATGTGAGTCCTCCCTTTAATTTTGTCTTTGGCTGTCAACAGTTTGCTCTAGTGCTCCACAGAACTGAGCCTTTTAGGTACCAAACTCCTGGAATAACAGGAGGTCAGTGATGTCTGGGGAGTAAGAACAATGGCACAAGATGTTGCCTGGTTATACAATAAGCTTTGGTGACCCAAGCAGGTTACATTCAAGTTTCATTCAGGTTTCAGGTGACCAGGTAGACAGAAGAACATCTGCGGATGGCACACAGCTCCAAATGAAGAAATGAGTCTGGTTATCTACATTTGCTTCCCATTAAGTCCAAACCAACAACTTGCCATGGCAAAACAATGTTTTATACAGAAATACAGACAAATAGGCAATTTGTTTTAGAGTACTTCTTGGAAATAAACAACTGGAAACAAATACCAAAAGATAACCTAAAAACTTTAAAATAAATTAAAAAATACTGTGCTTGTCCCTTCAATCTGTAGCCTTAGGAAAGTCTAAGTGTGCCTTTCCCAGCAGCAGTGGGAAACTGCATCTCGAGTGAAATGTCTTTTAGTTAAATAACAAAACACAGCATTTTTTTATCTGAAATGGCAATCAGGGAAGTTTTTATGGGGAAGAGTAAGAAACTGTGCCTTGCAGGTTCAGTTCATCCTTCCCTTTTCACTTCTCCAGTGTATTACTTTAACAGTTTTGGGTACTGCAGTCCCCCTTCCCTTATAAACTTCATTGAAAAAGAAGAATGAACCAGAAAAATCTGTCCTTTCACACTTTGTTTATATGGCAGAAAATAGGCAGAAGACACAAGCCCAGTTTTTAAGTCTTTTCCAGGTTATCTTTTGGAGCAGCTGTATAGCAAGGCAACAAATATTAATACAAGCTAGTTTTCTTCATGATTCTCAGAAATTCTTGCTCATTTACTTCTCCATCTCCATCTCGATCAGCTTCATCGATCATTTCCTACAAAACAGGTTGTACATTTGATCAGGCACTGGACTCTGAACACAAGGTATTCCACTCATTGAAACAACAATAAATCAGAGGCACCTCACATGAAAACGTAACTCTGTGTTAAGCTCTTCATGTTTCTGACCTCTCAGCCCTTCTCCTATGGGCATAAATTTCCAAGCAGTCCTTAAGAGCTACAGCATTGGTCTGTTCCTGTTATAAAAGCTCTGGTAAATGAGAATTTACCTGAAGTTCTTCATCTGTTAAATTTTCTCCCAGCTCCTTAGCAACTCTTTTCAAGTTTTTGAATGAAATTTTTCCTGTCCCATCATCATCAAATAATCTGAAAGCTTTCAAGATTTCTTCCTTTGAATCCTTTTCGCTCTAAAACAAGAGTAAAACATATGCGACTTAGAAAACTCCTGAGGCCCAGATGTTCCCTTTTGTCATGCTGCCACAAGAATTTCTGCTAAGAATTCCTACCATTTTTTGTGTCATCATAGCTAAGAAGTCCTCAAAGTCGATGGTGCCGCTTCCTTCCTTGTCAATGTCTGCTATCATTTTCTTAATCTCTTCCTTCTTTGGCTCAAAGCCCAGAGCCCTCATTGCAACCTGCACCAAAAAGCAATTCTGTTAGGAGGCCATTAGAATTACGGTGTGAACAGCTGAGCTAAAGCTTGTTTCACCTCCTTGTCCAAAATTGTAGTAATACACTGCAATGGAAACACTTACCAGCTTCTTTCCAAATAGTAATAGAGAAGGCTTGCTGTTCTTAAGATGTTGTTCTTACTATATGGTCTAGTGGAAATCTATTGCTAACATTAGGAAGAGATTTTTCTTGCAATGGGACAACTTGAAAACATTCCATTTTGTTTATTTTAGAGGACAACACTTTCTATTATAAAATACCTATTATTGTGAATTTATTTTGGAAAGGAGAAACACAGCATTAAATGGTTGATGTTAAAACGATTCAGTCCATTTCAAGAACTATATTCTAACATGTATCATGTGCGTGCCCCTTAACCAAGCATAAATCCTGAGCTAAGCCATAGGCTAAGGCAAGTCCTGCTGTTAGGTTACATACGCAGAAATTGAGGCAGAGTGTATGTGAGAAATCAAGGTCAATGAGAGAATTAAAAAGTTAACGCTTAGAAAAAGATAAGACATGTAAAAACACAGGGAGAGAACTGAGAATAATCCTTCCCCTTGTAGTACTGTGTGCATGCAAGTGCACACACACTGCCTGAATTGTTACTGAAATGCAACTCACTCTGTTTTGTTCCTTTTTAAACTAAAAACCAGGTAATTTTTGGACTATATATATGCAAATATGGTCGTAACTTTCTTGGATGTGTGCAAAGTCTGTGTTTACTTCTGAGGTGAAGCAAATATTTGATATTCTGACCTTCATCCCAGAACAACAAAAGGAACAACCATCTCAGTCAAGAGAACTGACATGTGTATCTCAACAGAAGAACTGTTTAGTTCCTCTTAACGCTCAGCTACTCAGAGTTATCGGACCAAAACATCCACGTATTAGAGAAGCCTGTCTGCTACGAAGCAGAGCACATCCCAAATGGAGTTGTGAAAACATGCCATTACTCTTGTTCATACTCCAAAACTATTTTAAAATAGTTAGGGCAGGACAAAAAAAGAAAAAGTTGGAAAACCTTCAGTTCTTTTACATCGATGCTTCCAGATCCATCAGTGTCAAACAAATCAAAAGCTTCTCTGATCTCCTGCTTTTGCTCTTCTGTAAGTTCAGGTTTCAAGCCACTTTTCTTCCTCTGGGCTGCACCTAATCCTGGTTTTCTATAGTTGGATGCCTTCAGGAAGTGGAGGAGAGAACAGGTAAGAAACAGTCCATACCAGGGAGACTTCAAAACACACTAAATTATAAATAAGTAAAGCAGAAAGTGAAGGCAGTCCTTGCTGCAGGTGGTAGACACTGGGCCTTTATACTAATTTTCTTGGGTTATCCTATAAGGAGCACAAGCAAAGACTTTGTCCCTGGGGGACACACAGTTGGGCTTCATGTTTTCTCTTTTAAGCAGAATGACCACCGATTAAAGGAGCAATGCCAGAGAAACAGGCTGGCAGCCTGAAAAGGAACACCCCACTGAGGTGACTTAAGACCCTGCTCCCCACCTGCAGTTGCCTGGAGTGGTTCCACCTGGAAAAACGTGAGTAACCTCATCCTCCCAGCTACAAAGGGTGGTTGCACGGGGTCTGGGACATGAATCCAGCCACTCCTCGGGGTCAGCCCTGAGATGGGATGTCTGAGAGCACCTGCTCTGAGGGAGCAGAGTTGAAAGGGAGCTGTGGAGCTCCAGGATCAACACAAAACCTGCCCCTTAAGGAGCACTAATCCGCTTGTGCTGAGCTGCTGCATCATTATCCAGGACAATTCCAGGGCCTTTCCTGCCTCTGGCTTAAGCCATACAGTACCGAGTCAGTGTGTCCCTCCCATCTACTGAGCTACAGAGGTGTTTTCCTCGACTCCAGGTTTTCTTTGACACCAGCAGCAGGCAGATTAAAGTCCTGCAGTCCTGAAACTGCACAGAGTCATGGAAGGAAAGGCTGTCCCTCCCACCCCGAGCTTTAATTGGTGGGACTTTATAAAAATAAATAAAACGGACGCCAAGCAAGGCATGTGCTTTGTGGTTACTGCTGACCGCTCTCTTATCTCAGCTGAATTGTTACCGTGCTGGGATCCCTCCTTTAAATACCGAACGTGTAACGCGGCAGATTCCATTTTGTTTAGTTAGGAATGAAATCTCTTTTTTTTAACACGATTTCTCCCTCCCGAGTTGGATTGCAAAGGAGTTTGTGTCGTGCCTCTGACTTTTCCCTGCTATTAACACGGGTACCAGATTTTTACCCTTTATACACTGTTCTNGGGGGGGGGGGGAAAGCCAAAAAACCACCAAAACCACGAGAGACGTTTTCCTAAGGTCCTTATTGTTCCAATTATCTCAAATCCCAGCCGTGGAAATCCCTCTTTTTGGAGGTCCCACGTCCCGGCCTGGCCGGTGCCACTCCAACCCGCCCATTGCTACGGAGCGAACCAGCCGAGACCCAAGAGGAGCCAGGCACAAGCTGAGCGCAGGTGACGTTATTTTGCGAATCCCGGTGGGTTGGTTTGGGTTTTTTTCGGGAGCGTTTTCCATAGTGACAATTTGGGAGGTGCGCTGCGCGGGGTAACCAGGCGGCAGCCNTGGTGTTGCCGATGGGAGGGAAGGAAGGAAGGAAGGAAGGAAGGAAGGGGAGCCCGCGGCGGGGGAAGGACGCGCTCACCATCCCGGCGGGAACGGCGCTCCGGGAAGGGACGGGATCGGGACCGGGATGAGGATGAGGCGGGACGGGGCGGCCGCGCGCAACACACACGCGCTGGCCAGCGCTGGCCAATCGGCGAGCCGGACGCGCCGGAGGACCCGCCCCCCTCCCCCGCACTGACCAATGGCGCCGCGGCGTGCCCGTGATTGACAGCTCGTGGCGGCGGCGGCTGTGTCCAGGCAACGCGTGTCCCGGGAAGCGGCGGGAAGGAGGAGGCGCAGCCACCGTCGGTGGGACACCCGAGCCCGCCCGCGGAGAGGCACCGGGCCGGCCCTCCGGCAGGGAGGAAGCGGCCAGGCCGCCACCAGGGCGGTTCCGGGGCGCCCGCTGTGAGAGCTCCGAGCTGCTTTTCCCAAATCTCCCTCCCCGCCCCCCACCCGGGCCGCGGTCCGGGAAGCGCTTCCTTCTGCCTGGAGGTTGGGAGAGTATTCAAATTGCCGTGGGCGGAGCGGGATGGAGAAAAGGAGCTCTCTGGGGTTTGGAATTGCTGCGCAAGGGGACTTTTAGGGAGGTAGACTGAATAATATGAATGAATTCCAGTCGCTGGAATTGAGGGGGACTTGCAGGAAAGAGAGCGTGTAACGACGGGACAAGGGGGAATGGCTTCAAACTGAAAGGGAGTTGGTTTACATTAGATAATAGGGAAAAGTCTCTACTCTGAGGGCTCACTGGCACAGGTTGCCCAGGAAATTTGTGGATTCCCATTCCTGGAATTGTTCAAGGCCAGGTTGGATGTGGCTCTGGGCACCCTGTTCCAGTGGAAGGTGTCCCTGCCCATGGCAGGGGGTTGGAACTGGGTGATCTTCAAGGTCCCTTCCAACCCAAACCATTCTGTGATTTTAATCTGAATATAATAAGTAAAGGGCTCAGGGCCCTCAATTCTTGGCGTGATTACTTGGTAATTCAGAAAGGAAGCTTTACTTTAATCCACGTGGTCTGCCACAGGACTATGGTGTGGAAGGGGTTTTGAGGGAAAGAAGATTTATTTTTGGTGTGCTAAGAGTGAGGAGTAGGCCAAAACTTTAAAGCCTTAGCAGTTTGCGAGGTATGAAGAAGTGGCATTGCTTTTCATGCATGTTTAATGAAGTATTGGTGCATGCTAAATGGAATAGATGGAATAAATTCAGTTGGGACTGGAATAAAATCAGTTCGTTTTTCCAGATTTTGAAGGTTAAAGCTTCAAAAGGTGTAACAGATCCCAAGAAGGATCTGTACAGAACACTTGTGTTCTGGGTGTAATTTGCCCATTCTGCTCTCATGAACTTTTGCCCTAAATAAGGCAAATAACTGAAATTCCAGATAGCAGGTCAGGAGGGAGGTGGTAGTTCTCTACAGTCTGTACTGCTTCAAGCTTAAGAAACCATGGGAATTAACAGCTCTTTCCTATCAGCCAGCCAGAAACAATGCCATAGTGTTTTAGTAACACATCATTTCAGCAACAGTGTGTGTTGGTGTCTCATAAATGCATTGGATGAGGAACTGTGTCATACAGAGGAGAGCTGTGTTAAATTGACTTTTTTGGCAGTTTATGTTCCAGCTTGCTGTGAGGTTGGGGCAGTAAGTTTGTGTTCTGTTCACAGATGCTGCCCCACTGCCCATGGCTTTCAGGGATGTGAATACAAGAAGACATATTGGACTGCAGCAACTCTCATCTTTGGCATCGACTGGAAGGACATTCCTGGGGCCAGTGAAATCTCATAAATTCGTTGTGGATGAAAGCACCAACCAAAGCACATTGATTTGTTCTGCTGTTAGACTGATTGAAAGTTTGGATTTGACTACTGCTGCAGGACAGCTTCTTAATGAAGCCATTCAGGCACAGAACAAGGAGTTTAAGACTGGGATGAGCACCCTGTTGTTCCTCGTGGGTGCGTGGAGCAATGCCGTGGTGGAGTGCCTCCAGCAGAACGTTCCTGTTTCAGCAATAGTGTCTGTGATGTCTGAGGGGTTGAACTCTTGCTGTGAGAGAGTCCAGTGTCTTCAAATATCAATACATGATGTAAAGAAAGAGCTGTGTTCCAGCAGAGTTAGGCCAAGCACTTTTGAAAGCAAAGCTTGCCAAGTTGGACGTGACAGTTTTCAAGATCCTCAGAATTTGCTGTATTTTCAGAGAGATATCTCTGCACCAGAAGATGCAATTCCAATGAATTTGTGTTCTCATCAAGGAAGTGATTGTATTTTTAACAAGGGCCTGGTTTCATCCTTGGTTGGCTTTGGTTCAGCAGCTTCTCTTGTCAAACGAGCAGGTGACAAAAGTGCGTCTGTGATTTCTGGAGGTGGCGTTACCACACCCAGCTGTATCAAACACAAGTTAACCCACAGCAGACACCTCAGCACTCTAGGGAAAGGCCATCTTTCGAGTCAGCAAGGTAATTTTCAGGGACCATCAGCAGATCCATGTGGATGTTACAGTTTAGGACAGCTGGCAGTGGCTCTGAGCCATGGAAACCAGACTAAAGTGGCACTGCTGCAGAGCATTGCTAAGTATCAGCAAGAGAGAGCACAGTGCAGGGGCTCCTCCCAGCTCGACATCACAGAGATTGTGACCTGCTCTTTGCTGGGCCTGCCTGAAAGCTATTCCTGTGTCTCCCCAGGCTTTGTCACATTAGTGTCACCAGAACAAGCCACAGTCATCAAACACTTGGAAGACAAACCCCTCCGGGTTCTGCTGATGGATGGTGACCTCACGGAGCAGTATCGCCACTTGGGTTTTAACAGACCACGTAATGTAAGGACCATATTGGAGCATCCTGATCCACAGGGAGGCAGAGCAGGAGACACCTGGCTAAGCAGGATGTTGGATGCTCTGGTCAGCTTTGGAGTAAGCCTGGTTTTGGTCAAAGGAAACGTGTGCAAAAGCTTGATGGAGAGATGCATCGCGAGCAGGATATTGGTAATGGGCTCTGTGACCCGGGACGTGTTGTGTGCCTTTGGGGAGGTCACGGGTGCCCAGCCAGTGACGTACCTGACCCAGCTGAAGGCTTCCTGTGTTGGGAACGGCGCCCAGGTGGAGCTGTGGCAGGCCAGCGACGGGCGTGCCACGGATCTGGGTGAGCTCGTGCCGGTCCGGGTCCACGTGGGAGGCATCCCCCTGCTCACGGCCGTGCTCACCACTGCTGTGGCTTCCAAGGTGCAGCTCCTCGAAGACCAGTTCTGGACTTCAGTGTATCGACTCCATCATGCTTTAAACGAAGGGAAGGTTTTTCCTGGGGGTGGCGCAGTGGAGCTCTTGTGCCTCAGTCACATCCAGGCGCTCGCGGAGCAGACTGTGGGAAGAGCGGATAAAACAGCTGTGGGAGAGTTTCCCAGTCCTTGGCTGGCAGTACCTGAGGCAGAGCATAAATCCATCGTGCTCCAAGCACTAGCAAGTGGCTGGAAGCAGTACCTTTCCGTGGTCATGTGCAACACCGCAAAGGCTGCCTCGGAGTTGGAGGCGTGTGCCTCAGTGGATCGTCACCTCAAGAAAGCAGCAGAGTGTGGCTCTCCCTCAGCATACATATTGGAATTGTTTAGAAGGGGTGATGTGCTCAGGGGTGGCTCTGGTCCCTGCTCTGACCACGCTGAGGCTTTAAGGGTTTACGATAACGTTGGAGCCAAGACAGAGGCGTGGCGGAGAGCCCTGGACTTGGTGCTGCTGGTGCTTCAAACAGATGCCGAAATTATCACAGGCCCCAAAAGGAATCAGCTGTTGAACTCACCTGTGTCAAGTGACTTTATGTTTTTATAAGACTTTTCAGTCAGTGAGTCAGTGGGAGAAGCTCAGGTTCAACCTGCTTGTCTTCATAAAGTGAATGTTGAGATGGGATTATGGCTTTAGAGTGTAACAGAATGGGAGACAGTCACAAAGTAATTCCTTATCTCTAGAAATGGGAATCAAGTAACAAACAAAAACCACTTGTGGGCTTATCTCTAACCCCAGGCACATGTTTCTAGCTAATGGTCTTGTCTGTATGGATGTCTTCTGAAGAAAGGTAGGGATTTCTTACACAACACTGGTGTACTTTAATTGAATGAAAGGATATAATGTAATTATTAATATCTTGTTCTTCATTTCTGTACATTGCAAACCTAAAAGTTAAACTTGAAATAATTTGAGTGCTACATTTTACAATAAGAGATTGTATTAATAGACTCTATTTTTGCATATTTATATGATCCATATATCTCCTGTTTTCCAGTACACACCCTTTGGAATTTCTCTGGTTTTGACAAATTCAGGCTAAATCCTTCCTTTTGGTGTTACAGACTAGATGCATCTCTACCCAAAATTTTCTTTTACATCATAAGCTGGATTTTTAGATTATTCATGTGGGGTCTTTCAGTTATTCTTGCACAGAGGAACATATTACATGTTTTAGGTGTTGGCTAAAAAACAGTGAATGAATATCATGATGACTGAGGCAAGGCATTTTTACTGTGTTACAGCACTTACAGTCTGAAAGCAGAGCCCTGGAGAAACTGGCACTTTGTTGCAAGACAGAGGTGTGTAACTATGGAGATATTTTTTTCTGAACTTGGCATTCTGAATCACGCTTAAAGTGAAATGTCCCACCAGTCCAGTGAAAATTGAATGGAAAACAAATGGAAATGGTAATGCTAAAATGGATTCTTGTCTTCAGGAACTTTCTCATTCAAATGTTGATGGCTGGCAGAACAGATAATGGGATTCACCACCAAATAAGTCTTGGATACCTAAAGAGATGTCTGTGTGTGTATTAAAGTAGTGTTACGTTTCTGACCTGAAACTAAGTACT
Source organism: Serilophus lunatus (assembly GCA_013399895.1). Lineage (NCBI taxonomy): Eukaryota > Metazoa > Chordata > Aves > Passeriformes > Eurylaimidae > Serilophus > Serilophus lunatus. The sequence continues at coordinate 602,497 of VXBA01002576.1, read as the reverse complement.
TTGGTTTTCCAACAAACCCCAGAATTCAGTGGATTTTGGGAAAATCTCATCAGTACTGTAGGGGTTTGTAATTTTAATTTGGAACAGTAATTCCTAGCAGCATAGGAATGGAGTTATAGTAAAGTTTTGATCAGCCTGCAATTACATTTTCATTATGCATCATTGGCAAGTTGATGTTTAACTGCTTGGCCACTTCTTTGGTGTTCTAAGACATGAGAGAGAAAGAGTCTGGTACATCAAAAGAGGCAAAAGTGTTAAGTGAGAATGAAATGGAAAGAGCATATAAATAAATACAAACAGACCCTGTGCTCTGCTCATGTTTGGCTTTATACTGATTTTTTTCGAACCTCCTGTTCTGAGTGTTGCATAACTCCAGTTCCCAGGAAACGATCCACTTGCACTTTATTTCAATAATAGAGTTAAGTGTATTATGGAAAAACTGCAGACATGGATTGTACTGAGGTGGTCCAAACATCTATTTATGGGGCTCTTAGACACTGAGAGCTGACGCACCAAATGTTGAGAAAGCCCAAAATGATGTAATTTTTCCAATCAGGCTTTTAAAAAGCACACAATGATATATTTAAATGTGATGCCGAAACCAGGACAAGAGGTTTTCTAAAAAGCTGTGAGACACCACATTTTGATTAATTAACACTTCCTTTTCTACAGGCCAAAGAAATGGAAAATTTTATAAACTAGGTAGATACTTTATCCTGGATTACTTATTTCTCTGATATGCACAGGTTGACATGCACACTCTTCTCAAGGCATCCCTTTCTGCAGTTTGGAAGGCAATATACTAGTGTGGCTTCCTCAGCCTCAAATCTCTTAACTCTCTTTGCAGCGTGGAGTGGAGACCCATGGAGTGGGAGTGCGTGTCTTGCCATGGCACTCAGCGTGGGGAACGATTTCAACATCTGCCACGGGCCATTGCAGCTTCTGCCAGGCAGAGGCTCCTCCTCTGTACACAATGGCTGTTTGTGTAGAGTATGATGTGATGGAAGAACTAAGCATGTGATGTGCTTGGGAAATTGGGAAATGGCAGAGATTTCAGGGAAAGGATTGTCCCAAGGAGTTGGCAGCCTCTCGCTCCCTGCTGAAACCAAGTCTTAATCAGGTATCTCATTTCTCCCTTGTGTCCCAGTATCATCATTCTCAGCTCACCTCTCCTTCTGTTTAGGGCTAATGTTTTTCTTTATAAAGCAAATTTTTGAGGCCTCTGCTCCTTGAAGATTTCCTGAATGGAGCAAAGGGCTTAATCATAGCAACAAGCCCCTTGCCCCAAGCTGGGGCAGCCTAGAGGGCACAGCCTGCTTTCAAACTTGGCTTTATAAGGACTGATAGCCTGGTATTCAGTGGTTGTCAAGGGGCACCTGACAGTTCACCTGCTACCAGGTGTGCTGAAAAACCTGAGACAGGAAAAGTCGGAGACAATGGGCCCCAGGTAGGCAAAGGAATGACTATGAGAGGGTGGGGGCTGGGAAGATTAACATCATTATGGATGGAGGATAAAACCTGACCTTACAACAGTTGGGAGACTCAAGACAGTTTATTTGTAGTGACCTCCTTTTGATATCCCAGGCCAGAGCTGCTGGACAGGCTGGGAGAACATTTTCTTATTCTTTTTAGGGGAGTGAGGTGGAGAGGGGAATCAAATCTAGGAGAAAAGTTAGGGAGTGACAAGAGATTTTCAGCTCCGCTCACAAGGACGAGGCAATGGGCAGACCTGAGTCATCCCATTAGTTACATCAGCAAAAAATCATTCTTACAGCATCAAGACCTTCTTCCATGAAAAGCAGGTTGGCTTCCCATAACCAACTCAGGCAGGACATCATGAGGAGCTGAACCAACTCTGTCAGGTATCAAATGAATTAAGTGTACTTTTACTGTTTTGCTTTGGGTTTTTTTGTATGTTTAAACTCTTATATGACAGTGCTGTACTCAAGTGTCACTGAGCTGCTTCTTCAAGGAAGGACTTGCTATTCCTGGAACCTGGACTGCTGTGCACAGCACATTTGGGGAGCACTAGAGACTCACTACAAGCCTTACAATTTCTGTAAGGCAAATTGACAAGGAGTCTTAAATTGTTCAGTTGTTTTTCTTGTAGCTACTGTAAAACAGGATCTGGTACTGACCAGCTGCAAATGTTTTGGGATTTCTTTTGCATCAAACCCACAGGCTTCATGAGATATTTTTTACTTTTGGAAGGACCAGGTTGTGAGTGTGTTCAGAAGTGTGGCACAGTGAGACATTTGCTTTGTTCCTTGCACAACATCTCTGGGCTTATTCTTTCCCTGGGGAGTTAAGCTGAACTTCTGGCTTTTGGTAACTTCCAGAAAGGCCTTTTCCAACCTTAAGGATTGTTTGATTCCATGAATGTGACCATCCATTACTGCTGTTTCAAGCTCTTTTCTCACAGTCACTTGCAGAAGTGCCACTTACTGATAGCACTGTAAAGCAGAGGGAATATATTCCAGTTTTATTCCTCTCAATAGATCAGCCATCCTTTTGAGATACAGTTAGAGGATAGTTTGTATGACAGCACTTGGAAAAATATAACAAATCCCAAGACTAAATTCTGCCTCTTGCCACCAGCATTGCGAAGCTGCAGGACCAAGATCTTTTTCTCCCAAGACTAAGATCTGCAGTCTTAAAGGGCTGCTGCTTTGTGGCCAGCCTGCTCCAAGATTCAATGCCCATCAGAATGCTTTCAGCACAGGTGACAGGAAAGAGAGAACAGCTCAGGTATGTGCACAGACTAGAGACTGGGATTGATACTGAATGGCAGCAGGAAGAAAAGAACACACTCCTCTGTTTTGGCTTCCTACCTGTTTATTCTGCTGGTAATATCTATTTCTGTAGGCTTCTGAAAAACGCCTACAGTGGTGTCTTTTAGCTGCTTTTTAATGATGGTTTGCTGTGAGTACTGGGATTCAGTTTGTTGCATTATGTTCCCTGAAAACTTTGTAGGGACAAGGGCACTTTGGGGAAGGGATGCTTCCCTGAGTGGAGGGAAATACTAATTCCTCAACTTCTCCTTCCACATCAGGCCCCCTGGAGAGTGGCTTCATGTCACAATTAATCCAACCCCAAGTTTCCCAGCAGCCATGTGTTCTCCTGGTGAGACGTGTTTGGGAGGAATCCTTGAGTGCTTTTCAGAGGGGTGGAAAGAAAGGCTGGGCCATGATCATGCACAGATGGTGAAATTGCTCCTGGGAAGGGGGGGAAACAAGGCTTGTATTTGGTTTCCCTGCCTAGCAGAGATTCAAAACAAAGAACTGTTTAGATGAAAAGGAATTCTTTCCTTGGGGACCAAGTGCTACTCCAAACAATAGGATTTTTTTTTCATTACTGCAAGAGTAGTAAAGATAGCATGCAGTTTTTATTTGGAAGTAATGGGAAGAATGGCCCCTACTGTCTTATTCCAGCTCAAATCAGTAGAATGGGGCTTAGTGCTATTCACAGCTTTCGTCTGTTGTGTTGTGAGACCAGATATTCAACCAGCATCGCAGATTTGGAGAGAAGACTAAAACTAACGCAGTTGGTGAACTTATTTATTTCCAAGGTGTAATCTGAGTCACTGCTTTCACTGACCAAGCTTAAAACCAAAACCAAAACAAACAACAGAAGCCTCCTATTTGTTAGTACTGGAGAATCGGAATAACTCTGGAGGAGTTGTATAAAATCAATTTTGTTTACATATATACACACATTCTGGAGCAGAATAGGCACAGTTTCTCAGCAACATTAACCTATAGTCTAGTGAAACAACCCTCAGCATGGGCTGTTATTCATCTCCAGTTTACACCAGAGAAAAGCATCAAAATGCTTCCTTTTTCAGAATATCTACTATCAGTAAATCCTAATTATTTTTTTTAAAAACAGCAATCCCTCCAGTAAACTGAAAGGAATTTTGTGTTGTTTTGGGTATTAATTCCTGTACTCCTAACATAACATTATTCCAGTTCCTTGAGTGGGCCTTGCTCAAGGTAAGAGGCAGTCAGTGTTTAGAACCTCACTTCTCACTGCCACTCATCTCTTAGTTTATGTTTAAATGACCACCCCAATGGTGTCATCCAAATTCTGGTTCAAGGGTACTTGCTTTCTGGAGCAGTTTAGCAGTGCCAGTATGCTGGTGGCTGCCAGAAGCCAGGAAGCTCGGATGTAATTGGCAGTAAGAGAGCTTTACTGGAAAAGGGGCCCAAATCTATCTTTGTTTATCTGAAGTACCAGGCAGTTAACTTGAAAAATGTTTTTATGTGTGACCCTGGCTATGCAGTTCTTCCAGCTTGTATTTGACATCTCAAACACATGAACAGTGCTGTAAATAAGCTCTGCAGAATGGCCAAATGTCAGGTCAGGAGTTGCTATACATGGAGTTACTGTGGCTAATATGGGAATGGCTCCAGTGGTGGATACTTGGGACTGTTTCCCAACAGACCTCCAGCCTCCCAGATTCCTCTCACAACCATTCATAAGGCCAGTGAAACTGTGGAAGGAGAGAGGATTTTCAAGGCCAGGAGAAGCTGGAGGAAATCCAGTGTTTCTTATTTGTTCAAGCCTCATTATTAAACAGATTATTACTAAACTGCTGAAGAAAGGTCCTTGAAAAATATAGAAGCTAATTCAAAAGTATGTGACTTTGAGTGTGCCAGGGGGTGCTGTTTGAATAAACTGTGTTTGCTCACCTGTAAAACAGAACCTTGGGCTGGCCTACGAGGGGACACTTGGAATTTAACACACAGCCATGATGGGAGGAGCCTTTACACAAATAGGATGTTGCATTCCCTGCCCTCCCTCAATCAAGCCCTCGTGTCTATCTCGGATAACAAGTTGAAATAGGGTTTGTTTTGAACTGGATTTTCTTTTAAAAGGCCAGTCAAGCTGTTTTCATTCTGGTTTATGTGTTGCTATGAGCCACTACCACAAATTCAGTTCTTGAATGAGAATTCACAGATGCTTTTGCTGATGTGTGTGTGGGACAAGATGTTATTTTGCTGACAGGTTGTTCTCAGGAGACTGGAGAGGAAGGGGAAATCATACTTTGGTCATGAATTAATACAGGAACCAATCCCTCTTTTCATTAAAAACATCAGTGGAGTTTCCGTGGCTTTGGGGAGTTGGTCCCTAAGAAACAGATCATTGCATAACCACGATTGTCCTTCCTCCCTCTTCTGAACCCTGGTAAAGGGTGACTTTCTGATCGTTTCTTAGTGGCAAGAAATGTGAAATTGAGGACTGCTGGTGAGGAGTGACACCTTCATTAAAAGCCTCTCTTTCTAATAAGTTCTAATAGCAGTAGGTTAGTGATGACATGGAAGATAGCGGCAGGAGGTTGAGCCATACTTTGCACAGACGAATTGGATGAGGAGGAAGAGCCCAGCATCCCTAGGTTAAAAGACATCTCCTTCAGGGCATGTTGCTTAGGGAACAGTCACATCCAGGTCTATCAATCTGCTTCTTACCTTTAAAACTGCAAACTCCATAGAGAAGAAACTCTTCGTTCATACAGTACAGAATGAAATGAGGCCTTGGATAATGATTAGGAGTCAGAATTATTGCAGGAATGAATGTTTGATGTCATCTAAGTCTTGGCTTCTTCCCCTTGAGAGAAATTTCCTTGGCTTGCAAACCTGATAAAGCTGGTGGAATTTGTCTAAATGCTTTCTGTATAATTTGGCCATACAAAATTCCTACAAGACTGGACTCTGTAAGGATAGTACCTAGGCCAGAGGAGTTCTTGGAGAGCAATAGCCAACTTTGACAATGAACACAGTAGCTCTTTTTTGGAATATAGGGTGAAGATTAAATCACAGCAGTTATAATGTGCCAGGTAGAGCTACGAGCAGTCATAGAACATACAGTGCAAACTCAGTAGAGCAGAACACTTCCTCTACCTATGAGCTGGCAGGATGGAATGAATGTCATCCTTTCAAATACCTTGGAAATGAAACAAGACCACACTATATGTGTGGGATTCCAAGTTTCACCAATTCTTTTTAACATCTCTTTGTAGCAATTCCCCATAATCTGCAGTTGTTTGATTTACTTTAATCTCTTTATCTATGGCTTTAATATTAATCACCAGTGTTGGATCTCCGTCTCTTTGCTTTGGTCTGACAAAAGCATTAGAACTTGCCCCTTTCATGTTTACTGTATTGCTGGTGTGATGCAGAGCTGGGTCAGGCATATTTGACAGCAATGTTTTTAATATTGCAAGAAAAAAATGAACAGATTTTGTTGCTGCAGGTTTGAGGAAAATCCTCACTTCTTCTGTTTGGTTTTATTGGGGTTGTTTTGGTTGTGGTTTTGTTTTTTTTTTTTCTTTTTTAAGTGGAAACTTAAATTGCTTTTTTAGAACTGTGCTTTCATCTGTGTCTGGCTCTTCCCCTGCTCTGTTTGCTCTTGAGTCCCCAAAATTAGCAAGAGTAATGTTCTAGTTTGCAGTGCAGTAGGAAAGAATAACTTGACTTTCTAAAATGTAATAAACAGTGCAAGACCTGGAACAAGTACAAAACCTTCAGACAAGGTGAAAGCCCCCAGAAGAATACTTCTATTCAAAATGTCTGTGGGTGTCTGCAAATACTGCCAGGAGTCTAAGTCTTGTCCTTTTCCTTTCCAAACATGTGTATTAGGTTTTCCTTTAAAAATACATACTGTATCCTTGAACTCTTCCGTGCTCCTAGTCAAAGAAGGTAGTATTTCCTTTAGACTAGTTGATTCATACATAAAATAAAATCTGCAAGACATTATTTTGGTCTTGGTTATTTCCCTCTTGTGATATTGGAAGGAAAACAGTCTTTTAGAAATATCCAAGCTTTAAACCCAGCAAATGTCTCTAGGTATTGAGGGTTACCTGGCTTGACATCTCAGGAATTCCACAGGGTTTAAATCCATTTGTAACTGAACTGATCCAGCCTCGTTAAAAATGTCCCTTATCCTCTGGGACCTGTATGTGCTTGTAGGGTCAGTGTCATGCTGAGTTTCTCCCATGGGTGGGTTGTAGCTCCCAGGATGGGGGATGACCCAAGAGGTTATCAGCCCTCTGGGATGGCTCCACTCCCCACAGTGGCCTTGCAGACCAGGATCTGGCCCACTAAGGGACCTCATTCAGCAAAATATTCTGTTCTGTGCCATGAATAATCATCAGGTACCTCAACTCTCAGGCTGCATGTCTGTCTCTGACCTGTGGCACCCACATAACATGGGGCTGCCCTTCCCCATGAATGCAGCAGTTGTACATTAGTTTTTTAAGCCCAGGTGCCTTGCTCTGCTGATGCCTCTCTGTAATGAGAGAAGCACCTTAAGTCTGCTGTGCTTTTAGCCTCTTTCTCTTGTACTGCACTTTATTTCTCCATTGTGTTTTGTTTTTTAAATGGAACTAATTATTATCTTCCCTCCTCTTTGCTTTTTTTGGCAACAAAATACCTGCTTTACAGACCGGGCAAAAAGGCTTTATTTTGCGTAGGAAGCTCAGCTACAGACTTACCTTTCTATAACGCCTGTAGGTTAAATTAATGAAGATAAAACCCCTTATATCACACAATCTATTCTGTACCTAATGCACACGGGATGACTTGGAATAATATGAATAGCAGATCACAGTAATTTCTTCCTTAAATGTGAGCTTTGTCATTATTTTGGGGTCAAATGTGATGGAGTGAGAGACTGTCTGTTGTTTAATGTGTCATTTGTTCCACCTGGGTGACGCCCATCTGTTTGAATGTCCCAGGCAGAGGCTAATTTTGTAGCTGTGCAGTTGCCAGCAGCCTAAGAAGGATTCTTTGTGGCATTTATTTACTCCTTTTTATTTGCCTTAAAAATGACTGCTGATTACAACCTGTGTTTCTCTTTGCGGTCTGTTGAGAACAATAGTGAAAATTCCACTGAAATTTAACTTACTGGGAAGCTAGGATTTATTCTTGGATTGCTTTGCTGTGTCACCATCTTTCATTAGCTGCTAATTTCCTGTTGATTAATGACTCGAGAGTCAAACAGCATCTCCTCTGAAGCAGAGGTTGTCTCTAAATGAATAGCTTTCTGTATTAAAAGTCTAGGCAAGAGAGAGTTCTTCCTAGGCCTGCAAAATGTGTGTGGAAGGAAGGGATTAATACTGAGATGATGGCCTTGTGATCTGATTTGGCCTCTTAAATCCTTTTGGATGTGCCAGGTCCAGAAATTCTTCCAACTTGTTTTCCTACAATCCCCTCTGTATTCTGCTTGTAACAACGTCCTGCAAAAATGAGTGCAGATGAGAAAATTAACTCAGAATTGAATCACATTTGAAATTGGCAGAGAAGCGAGGTGCTTAAAGCCAAACTCCACAACATCCTCCAATATGAAATATTTGGGATCAAGAGCCCAGTGTTTGCTTCTGAGAACTAAGGCTACTTGTGATTTGCTGCAATTAATTGGGGCTTTCCAGTCCCATAAAGGAAACGCCACTGATACTGAAAACTGATAATTCTGAAGGCATTAATTACATTTTGCTGATATTTCAAGGTATAATTAGAGATCTGTATGACATTGTATGTTGCAGACTTTGCAGTCATCTGAAGCAATTAGTTCCGCAAGGAATTTTGGAGACAAGTAACCACTTGAAGCCTAAAACTGCTCCACTGTCACTGTTGCTTTTTGTTTTCATTTTTAAAACTTGCAATTAGGGTTTTTAGAAAAGATAATAAATAAAGCAAAAGGCAAATATAGACCATGTGTGAAACACAAAGAAATTGTTAAAAGCTGCATCCACGAGGATCTCTGGGAAGAGCACCATAAAGCAACCAAGCATTCAGCCAGCATGATATAATTACAAATTAAACATGTCTAAAACAAATTCCAGGTTGAAAATTGAATAAAAATCCATCAAACTTCTGCTTATTTATTTCTTTGTGGTAGAGGATCATATGAAGTTCATTTTTAGAAATGGCCATGCAGTCTGTGGGGTCTGCCTGCCCTCTAAAAGTGGGGCTTCTTGGAGGGGGCACCTCTTCAGACATTGCTCAAGCCCATATTTCAGTCCAAAGAGATGGAATTCAGGAGGTTTTAGAGCAAGTCAGGGGCTTACTGTTCTTTTTAGAGATACAACATAACAGCAAGTAATTATATTCTATGTTTACAGCCTATGTAAATGTGCCTCATTATAGAAAGTGGTATATTCAGTTCATATTATTTTAAATAAAGGGTCATTGACAATAACAGGCTGAGACATAATCTTTTTACACTTAAATTAGAACACAGTCTTTAATAATTTCTCATTTCTTACTTTTATCTAAAGGAGTATTTTGCAGACTGGATCTGATGACTCTTGGGACATGCTTGAGTTAAAAACACTTTCAGCAAAGTTATTAAGTGTTAAATATTGTAATAAAAACTTCTGTTAACATTTACTGCTCTATTTCCAGGAGGAGCAAATGGAAATTTTCATTACTGAGAAAGAAAAGACAGAAAAAGTACCTTGTAAATAAATGAAATGGACAATGACACAATGTTTAAGGTTATTTCTGAACAATTTCTTCACGTAAAACAGATTATTTTTTTCTACCCATGCCTTGACTTTCACAGAAAAGTGTTACCCATATTAGAGGGTAGATCCATGTGTTAAATGGATCTGTCTTCTCCACTATTCTTAAGAATGGAAGATGACATTATAAAAATCTGAAGAATAAAATTTCTTCATGAAAATCAGGTTAATCGTGAGACTGGATAAACAAATTATTTTTCTCATAGAGATTCAAAGTAGCTGCAAGAAAATGGTTTGACCAGTCAGGTACAAAATACTACACCAGACATAACACAATTTTTGGAACCTTCATAATTTAAAGCAAAGGAAAAATCCTCTCCATCATATATATAATTCTAAATAAATAATCAGTTACTGCAACACTTTGAATAGAAAAAACTGAATTTTGCACTTGGAATTTTAAAAAATAATGGTTTTTAAGGGAAGACTCAAGAGATGAGTTTTCTGTGGATATTGGAAGCCAATAAAGGTGTCCATGGTAAACACAAGTACTGCAACAAATGCAAAAATTCAAGCTTATGTACCTGCTAATCAGATGTCTGGCTTTTCCCTTATGACATCATGACAGACATAGAGACCACATATGTCATTGGTGAATATCTGTATTTGGTTTTTGAACTTTAACCCAAAATTTTTCTTAGATCTTTCGACACCCGTGAAGGGATATAATTTAATTTCGGAAATCAGTCTGATGTTCGTTGTAAGCCTTACTGTGGTCTTGTTTCTGTGAGCCAAGTAAGTGAAATTTCGTTTGCCATGAGTAGAAAATCTGCTTGCTTCCTTTTTTTAAAAAAGTAACATAACATCTTATTACTGCTCACTCTCCTAGAAAGAGCAGGAAATTAGAGCTCTGAAATGCAAGTAATTTACAAATAATAGTAGAAATGTAGTGTAGCAACAAAGGTCATATTTCACAATTTGCCAAATATGTAACTCCGAAGCATTGCGCAGGTGAGTTTTTTTGGCCCTGTTTCAAGGTGGTGGAAGGATACCACCAGTATTTCTTCACTTAGAAAGGCTGTCTGGGGAAATAACTGCTATTATTTAATATCCAGTCTGTTCACCTCCATACTCCCCTCCCACTTCTCAGCTCTTCCTTTGTGTCCTAGCAAGTCTTAGCACTGTTCTCATCCAGGCTGTATTTTCTGGCTTCCCACCATCTGAAAAACTATTCTCTGGACAAACTGCTTTTCTGGAATAAGAATTCTGGGTGCCTCGTGGGATAACATGAAGGCCAGCAGCCCAGAGCTGTTGTGCTTAGTCAACTTAAAATGACAGCTGCTGCTAATAACAATTAGGACTTGTTAACACCAATTCCATTGGTGGTTCTTAGGAAATAAATACCTGTTTTTTCACTGGTTACTTAATTAAAGTAACATACAGACAACATTAGTGGCTGGACAGAGATTATGAATCTGACTGACTTCTCCCGCTTTCAGTTCAGCGACTGTGAGCAAAATTACTGAGATTTTTTTTTCACCCTTCAGTGAATAAGAAATGCTGAGTAAAAGGATATTACATAAATTGGCTGACATTTGCAGTGGACTAGCTAATTCCTGTGGCCCGGTGTGTGTGGTGGCTCTGTGTGTTATGTGCACATGTGCCTGGTATTGTCATTGAGCTCCCAACCCACTCCCCTCTGCTCCCAGCTGTGGTGAGCCTGGATT
>VXBA01002576.1:578734-591295 GCA_013399895.1 Serilophus lunatus | reverse complement strand
GGGGGGGGGGGGGGGGTTACGTAAGAGACAATCTAGGAAAACATGCCGAGCTGTTTGGAATTTACTCTCGGCACTAACCTCTTTCCTCCATTGTGTCATGTGCTTTTAAAAAAAAATTACTAATTTTTTGTTTTGCGGAGTGACGGGGTTGTGTCTCGTGAAAAAGTGATGTCTGTCTGTCTGTCTGTCTGTCTGTCTGTCTGTCTTAGGGAGGGAATTGGGTGTACCAAAAGATTCTTGCTCGCTTCTGCTTTCCATGGGCTGGTGGCTGCAGTTCTTTTCTCTAACAACTGGGAATTGAAGATTAACAAGGGCAATAGTGGAGAAAAGGGAGATGCAAATATGCTGTTAGGGCTGTATCTTTAATCTGTGGAGTGGTTTGAGGGCCATGCAAATGGCAGCTGCCTCCTGGGAAAGGGCCAGCGCCAGGTGCTGTGTCTATGAACAGTTACTCTTTTCTTTTTTCTGACCAGTCATTTCCCTTTAAAAGTAGCATTGTGAGATTATACTTTATGGCCAGTGAAGTTGGAGTGATTTCTAGTGAGAATAGATTGATGTGAGAATCGTAAAACACATTCCAGAGAATGAAAGCACATCTCATGTATTTCAACAGGAACATCACTTGTTTGCTATGTGTAACCCCTCCTCTGAGTTGTGAATGCTGCTTCAGATTCCTACACATTTGTAAGGATTTTTTTCCAACAAGTTTTGATGGCCTGTTTTAAAACACCAGAAGCGCACTCTAGTAAATTTTTCTTATACTGGTTTGGGACAGTGCAGTTTTACTTTATTACATGTGATTCTTCTCTTGTGGCCTAGAACCTTAATCCCGATTCCACTCAAGTTTCATAGCAAAGATCTTAGTGATATTTGGTTTGGGTTTTTTTGTTTTCTGGGTTTTTTTATGTGGCTGGGATTAGACCTCTGCCCTGCTTTGTGATGGATTGGAGATACTGGTTTTAAAAGCAGGGAATTCCTTAAACATTCTGATCTTTTTCAGGTTGAAGTAAATGACAGTTCAACTAAAAACAACAGAGCAGGAATTGGATAAATTACATAATTGCTTTTCATATGCTAAAATCAATAGATCAAATTCAGACATGAAGTAAGCAAATGCACCTCCTTTGTTTGTGCTCATTTGTACCACATCTGAATTCTGGCCAATTCCATCTGGTCTCCTAAGACAACTGCATACAGTTTGTTCCAGTCTTCTCATTGCTTACGGCATGATCTGCCTTTATTGCATGTAACCATCCTGGAAAAAAAGACTTGTGTCTGAGAGGTAATGTAATTGTGTTTTCAATTACCCCATGCGGTAGTAATCCAAACAACATAATTATAAACTCATCTTTAAACACAGTCCGTAAAGCTGACATAAAGAAACTGAAATATAGAGAGTTAGAGACTCTTCAGTGCTGATCTATTTTGCATGTGAAGGGAAGAACAAAGGTAGCCTGCGTTACTTCTAACGACCAAAACTATTCACCTCTGTTGCCTGGTAACATGTGATGTAGTAACACACATGCTGCGGCTTTTTCCCAAGCCCACTAGGAATTTGATGGTGTGTCTTGGGCATATGGCAGCCAAAAAGCGTTTGTTTACCCCTTCATAAAATTTCAGGGGCCCATTTTCCTTCCTCTTTTCAGAAAAATTACTTCCATCTGCTAAGTATTTACAGTTGTGTAAAAAAAAAAATAAATAGCTGGATATAGCTACAAATTATGCTATTTTTTTTAACATAAATCACTTCATTATTTCTGTCACATCTTTATTCGGTTGTCCTTACTGCATGTCCTAGACCCAGGCAGTTTCACATATGTGATGCATGGAGCCAGGACTTCTAGTGAGAGCTGGCTTGAAACTCAAATGTCTTAAATTAAAACAATGGCTACCATCATCAGCTGAAAGGGTCCAATAGATTTTTAAGGGATTTTGATTCAGGCTTGAATTGACTCCAGCTTTAGAGTGCTGAGATGTTTTATTGATGCTTAACTTGGAGAGCATGGGAGATGTCTGGGAATCAACTGTTTAAAATGGTAGGCAAAATAGAGATACTCGAAAATTTTGCTAGGTTAGGCTCAGGGTATTAAAGGTGGGAGTGTAAGAAGGAATGACAGAAAAGGTTTGTCATCAACCTAACAATTCCTATGACATGAATTTAATTGTAATCATCGCCTAAATTTGGAAAAAATTTTAGAAAGAGCTCCGTAACAGGTTAATTGCTGCAACACTCACTAATTGTCTGTGTCTGCCAGTCGTGTGGCACTGGCTGGGCTGCATTAAATGTGGAACCAAGTTGGTTCAAAATAATAGTTGAACTACTTGCTTAATAAAAGCACAGATTTTATTAGATGATTAACCTAACTTTGTGTTTCTCATAGGCTCTGGAAAAAACATTCATCGGCAGTAACTCATTCCTTACATTGCATTTTCCACTTCTTCCCATATATTTTTCTTCCTAGTCTACTGCCCTGAACTCCTGAGAGCTTTGCTCTGATGCTTAAAACTGTCTCATCTATTTGTCTTTATGGAGCCTGGACATTTCTAGAAACCAGACAAGAGCACACAGTATAGACTCTGTGATAGAGAAAAGAGTTGGCTCTAGTGCTTAAAGACAAAACATGAGGAAAGGCTCTTTGGGTTGTACTCAGCAGGTTCACCTTCCCCTTCGGGTGGCTTTTGGGATGAGAAGACACTCTGAATTCTCTCTCAGAATCTGGGATTCCTTCATTTGCTAAAGATCACAGTTCTCTGCTGCTCCATTCCACAGCCACAGCTGGCAAAAGTATTTATTCTCATCTGTGTCTTTGTGGTGAAACTGGGCACGAGGAAAAAAACCAGTGTTCCATAAAAATAACTGTGCTCAATAATAAATTGGTGCATGAGATCATGTTCTTACTCTGAAAATAAATAATTTTTTTTTAAAAAAACTCCAAAACAGCAGCAAACGGTTTATAAGGGAGAAAGGAGAACAATTAATTATGTCTTTTGGGCTGCTTGGTCCTGCTGTGAAAATGATGTTAGAATAAGTACTTGTTCTTGAAAGTCATCTCTAAAAATATCCTTAATAAAAATGAAGTAGTTGGCATGGCCTTGGTGTCATCTGACAGTATCTGGGATGGTAGGGATCCTGACAAGAGACCTGCTAGTGAATATTACAGGAATTCTGCCCAGCACAGGAGGAAGTAATTTGATGCTGGGCTGTAAAGGCTGTAGTATATTTTTCTTAGCTACACACAAGTGCTGTAGGTAAAAAATACTTTGGTACCTTCATATGATTGGCATCTGTATTGCACTAAATATAACATCTAGTGATGACTGCCAAGGAAGTCAGTGGAGAGGTGCTGTTTGAAGGGTGCGTGAGTAAGATATAATGTTGTTAAAAATTCCAACCAAATAGGTGAGGTAGCCTGGGGATATATCCTGTTCTTGCACGGAGACTTGGATACGTGCTAACTCTGCATCCAGTCTTTCCCTTGGCATGGTGGCCCCTGCCAAGGAACAGCATGTGTACCTTCAGAGAGGCCAGGGAAGAAAATGGGTTTAATCCTGTGGGAAGAAAAAACCTAAAAAGAATGTTTCATTGCTTTCTTTTATTCAAATCATCCCAGAGCAAATTTTGTTGTTGTTGTTTTTTTTTTCTTTTGCATCAGTGAAAATGAGAAAGGATCTTGGCTCTGGAATGTTTCATCTGCACAGCTCCACAGGCATTGTTGCTGTTGTGTGTGAGCTCCCCAGCTGACAGATGACACCTCCCTTTCTCCAGGCCCACACAGATGGTGTGAGTGACTAACCTCTGTGCACAGCCTACACACTGATGTCATGAGAGGGGCTAATACCTCCGAGGTGAGTCTGCCTGCTTTGTTTGTATTTCGGCAACAACAGGGGCAAATGCAACAATGGGGAAGAAGTTAAGAAAAGAAGAACTTCATATTAGGAGCAAATGATGCAAAGTGTGATGTGTAACCCACTGAAAGAAATCATGAATATTACTTTGGTCATTTTAAAATAAATGAATCACTAGATGACAAAGCCCATAAATTGATTCATAAACTGCTGTCATTTTAATATGAAAACTCTGAGGCTATTCTGTCTGAAAAATTGCAATTCAATTATGAATGGAAATAACAGCTAAAATCCAGCATTCATCTTGGCCAGGATGTCTAGGGAATTTTAAAAAATAGACTTCTGAGCACACAGTTATATCCTTCCTTGCATGTATAGTATGTGTATGCAAACATATGCACTAAAAAAGCTGTCTTGCCCCTTTGATTTCAGTTAATTGATTAATATTGTCAACTGCAGTGAATTTGACTCACTGCTCTTTGTGGGAAAGGCTTTTATCATTATTTGCTTGCTGAGGTTTTTTTGTTTTTACAAAGTATTTGTTGACTTGTGAAATGACTCAAGGTGTTCAGTTAGTCAGAAAGTGAGCCCTTAACATTCATGGAAGTGAAGTTTGCCACCTATATTTTTTTCCCCTGCAGTGAAGCTCTCCTAGACAATGTATGAGTTTGGAATTGGTTACAGTTGCTGAGATAATCGATGCCTCTTTAAAGAGGAATGAAGGGTTTTGTCATTAGAGTTTTGTGGGACGAATTGAATTTGTGTTTTACTTGTTTCAATTTTTCAGCCTTTTTGAAAGGAATTCATGTGAGTTTAGAAGTGATCAGTTAAAATCTCATCTAGTGTCACAAAATTTTAGGAGGAAGCCTTTAAACTTGCAGAGGTCCTTCAGAACAGCCTCAACTGCTATATGGAAAGGCTGAGAATAGTTGAAAGAGGCAAACAGCCTCCCTTTTCTTCTGCTTTCTCTGGGGACAGCAGAACCCAAAGCGATGTGACAGTGTCCTGTCTGGTGTCAGGTCCCCAAGCATGAGCAGTGGCCTGAGGAGCTGGTTTCCCAGCAGAACTGGCTGGGAGTTGTCCAGAATTACCTGCCGTTTGTAGGCAGGTGATAAGACAATCTGATGGGATTGGAGACTGTCACCCTGGAGAACTGGGAACTACTGTGAGGAGGGAAAGTGCTAAGGGAAAGGAAAATGAAAGAGTCTATGGAAAAAATGAGCTGTAAGGTTATGAGGATTACCTGGGGAATGAGGACTAACAGCAGTGGGGAAAGGAAACCCAGCTATGGAGCACAAGGCTAGGAGCCATAGTGAGATAGAAAAGGAAAGTAGTGCAGAGGACAGAGCTTGGCATGAAGAGCTGGGGAAAGATTTAGAAACAGCTTAGAAACCTGTGCCTGACAGCAGGGGAAGAGAAAGGAACAGGGTGGGGACAAAGGATAAGAAGACGAGACAGGATGGGGGTGGAGGGTGGAGCAGACAAGAGAAGGAAGATGAGTCTGTGCCTATTTCAGTGCCCTGGTTTTCATTCCTGGGTCTGGGATTACACAGGTTTTCCTTTCAGCTGCTCCCAGAAGACACTGAAATCCACTGATAACATGCACACATTGGTCCTGACTACTGGCTGTCACAGGGGACAACCTTTTACTCAGACACAGAGTCATTGTGGCCTGTGGCAAAGCCAGTGGGGTCCAGCTTTATCTCCAGTATCAGCTGATAGCTGATAGGGTATGGGTAGGGAATTTGTTTTAGATTAGGGAAGATTAACAAACTGAACAGCCCACTAAGGCCTCAGGGCAAATACTCAGTTGGTAGTGGCACCTGTAACTCTTGCTTTTCACTCTTAATTTCCTATCACTGGAGTAAGGATTTTATAGAGCAAACCATTTTTGCTCTCCAGGTTGATTTCACGATGGGCATTTGCTCACAGAATTTCTGCACTTGATGAATCTAATGAGGGTGTAACAATGTGGTTTATGCAGGCATTCATTCTCGATGATTTTTCCTGAGGAGGAGAAGAGTGTGCACTAAATAGTGATTCTTACATAATGAGCACTGCTTTTGCATAAAAAAAAGACCACTAAAAAAACCACTGAGCAATTTAACCTCCCCTATGCTTGGAAGTTAATTATTGCAGGTCAGCTTTGAGATAATACCCTGGACAATGTTGGGAAAGTCATTTTTTGGCAGATAACAAATTCCATTTTGGCACGTGGACAGCGGATTACAGCTTTTTAAAGTACCATGAACAACTGACTGAGTGTCTGTCCAAGAAACAAACAAGATTTCACAAGAGCCAGTTGGCTTAAATTGCACTTACAGTACTTGTAACTTCAGAGATTGTAGCAGATGCAGTAATGCTGAACTTAAGGACACATAGGGATGGTTTCACAGCTGAGAAAGGGGATTGCATTTCTCCTAAGTTAGTTGCTGCATGGATGGATCCATTGGGGTGTGGTGGAGGAATAATAACTACACCCACCCCAGCACTGAACGCTGCTGCCTCAAACTCATTTGGGATAGTTCTCCCTCCCTAGAACTAAAGGCTAATGCAGCACAAGGGACCACGTAATTTATCTGTACTTTCAAAGGCATGCTAGGGCCTGCCTCTCCTTTCTCAAATCCTGGTGTGCCGATACCCTAAACAGTAAACTGTCTTTGCAAGGGGTTTAAGGTGTTGACTGTGCTATTAGAGTTCTGCTTGTATTCTGCGTGTGATGCTTGGTCTGTGACCTGCTACTACAGTGTGTGTTAGGCTCTGGGGAACCCTTCAGTGGGGCCTAGGTTTGGGGATCCATGGAAACCACCCTGAAACAAAGAGAAAACAAATGGGAGAGTTATTGTGACATTCCTTCTGGAATACTATCAGTACAGATTGTTACCAAGAGTGGAGGGGTTTGGGTTTGTTTCCTTTTTTTTGCCATTTTCTACCTACCAGCTAATACATCCTACAAAAATAATGCAGAGCAAGATTTTGATTGAGCCACTGGTCGAAACTAAGTTCATGATGTAGTAAATTAGTTGTTTTTTTTCTTTGTAACGTCTCGCTGATCTCATCTCTCCTTGCCCTTCAATGTGCAATGATGAAAACTGCATGATGTGGTAACTCCTGTTCCTTGGGAATAGTCTGTCTTTGTTATATTCCCTTGTGAAGTTAGTTTGGCCTTGTACTGTAACACCAGTGAACGGAAAGGGTGTTTTCCTCACTTCCGCCTATATTTTAATTTCCAGCTGCAGTCCTGTGAATAATTTAACATTCTCCAGAATTAGCCTATATCTAAGTTATGACACATGGACTTTGTAAGAAAAGAACGTAATTTAGAAGAGGATAAAGAAGGATCTATAACAAAACTTTTGCCATTTCATAATCACATACTAGGTGAGAGATACTGAGAGAGACATTTCTGACTCAGAATGGTTTGTAGTTGATGTGGAAATGTTTGGAGTTAAAAATTGTTGTAAGCAGACTCGTTGCAAGTGGCCCTACTTGAGCAGTGGACCAGATGACCAGAGGTGCTTTCCAACCTCAACTGTTCTGTGTTTACGTGAAGATCCAGGGTTTGTATGTACTCTGGGCAAATGAGTTAATGGGTTTCTTAAATGACAATAGCACAGGGCAAGCATTGGCTGTGTTTTTGCCTCACAGGAACTGGTTTTCCCCCATTACAGGGAACAAGATCTCCCTATAATCACCTAATGTGTATCCAAACACTTCCAGAAACTCCTTTACCCTGTAGCGATAGAAGGAAACTGGTCCCCACACTCCTCCCCACATAGTTTCCCAAACACAAAATGCCTTGAGTCCTGAGCAGGGGCCAAATTACTTTGGGACACTTTTTGCCACCTTTCCAGTGACATGGGGTCAAGAGGGATGGATGGATGGATGGATGGATGGACGGATAGATAGATAGATAGATAGATAGATAGATAGATAGATAGATAGATAGATAGATAGATAGATAGATAGATAGATAGATCGATCGATCATCATCTTGTGGTTATAATGGAATGCTGGTGAGAAAGAGATGTGGGTTTGTGACTGTTCCCTCTAAGGAAATCTCTTACCCTAGTAAATTTGGATTTCTTTGAAGTTTACTATGTTTGATAGCAGAACATATTTTAAATTGTCTTTTTTTTAATGCACTTATTAATCTTTATATTGACACTGTTTTCTTAGGCAGGAGTGATTTTTCTTAATTTAGAAGTATTAGTCTACATGATGTGGATACAGAGAGAAAGTGTGTGTGTGTACATTAGAGAGGAGGAGAGGAGTGATTTTGCTAATTCTGAACTCTAACCTCCATAAACATTTGTACTTAGAACATTATTTCTTGCTTCTCGTAAGCTGAGGTCACTACTGCATTTCTTACATCTGCAACAGCCGTCAGTGCTTCTAGGCTGTTCAGTTCTTTTTCCAAGTGCAATCATTTTGGACCATAACAGATTTGGTTTACTTCCAATTTAGGCCTTGCTGGATTGTTTGCTCTCTTATCTTCGGCCATGCTGGGCTGTTATGTTTCCAACATCAACCATTTCTAAAGACAACCCAAAACAAAGTTTTGGCCATCTGTGGCTATACTCAGATTAAGCATATATTGTGAAAATTTTATTTTAGAAAAACATAAACAACTGTCCACTGGTGTTTTAGAAGAATAAAGTACTCTTCTGAAGTGGAATAGAGATTATAAAGGGTTTATAATAGGAAGGATTTTTTTCTATTATTGATTCTTTCTATTTGCACCAGGAAAAAAAAAAAAAAGGTAGAAGGGGGAAGAAGCAAGCTTTTCTGAAAAAAAAAAAAAAAAAGAGAATTGATGAAGGGTCATAAAGGCACCAAAAAGGTAAATTAAATGAAAAACTGAACCTCTGTTGCAGGATTTTAAAAAGAGTGACCATGCAAGAAGAATTTCTTAGCCGTGTAATAACATGCATATATACTTAAAATAGAGCAACTGCCTTGTAAAGTGCACTTACAAAAGCAGGTAAGCAAAAACTGAAACTGCTTTCTATAGTAACTAATACTTGGAAAAAGAAATCTGTTATAGACAGGTTTGTAGCTGTTTCCTTCCATCAGACAAAGCAGCTGCAGCATGTGTTTAAACTCCTGAGCAAATATATGAATATTGATCCAGAATATAAATAACATCTGTTGATGGTGAAAGAGCTAAGAATTCTGAGGAATAAATTGCTACTGAATTCTTAAACTAACGCTCAGACTTTGAAGGGAAGAGATAAAGTTAAGCAGTTTATTCATGTTGCCTTTGACAAGTGAATGTCTGAGAATTTTTTGCTGGTGCAGGGAGATGGATGATTTTTTCCATTGCCAGCTGAGCACTAGACAACACAGGAAAAAGTTCAGAAGGGACACAGATTATCCATCTCTTTCTGGCTAATTGTTACTTGGATATGCACCAAAGAGAGGGATTGGGAAGCCAAGAAACCCTGGGAGTCAAGAAGCGCTGTGATAGACTGGAGGCCTGGGGCTGATGTTACATTTGCAACAATTGGAAAGCATTCCCTGCCACAGCAGTGATACAAACCACCTGCTGATGTGTCCTAATGGTGGGAAGATGGATGAGCTAAACTGTTCCTGGATGTCTTTGCTCTCCTGGAGTTTTAATTGCTTTTCAAATGTGAGGGATTTTTTTGTTTGTTTAATTTTATAGTAAATCAGGTCTTCTGCACATTCATTTAGGGTGCTTTTCAAACCCCATTTTCATGATTCCTGTGTGAGCAAACACTCTGGAGACATTGTCCTGACAAACTGTCAAGGACATATGGTTGAATCCCTTCTGAAGGAAGTTTCCATGAAAAGGGATTGACATTTCCTGGGGTTGTCAAATGGCAGGATTTGTCATAGTAACTGCTGGGAAGTCCCAGAAAGTTGCTGCCTAGATTGTTGCACCTTGGATTAAAAATTAAAAACTGATGGAGCTGATGAAGGCTTTAACTCTTAATTTGAAATATCCTGAAAATTAATCTTCCATTTTCTAAACATTTTTCTGTAACAGAATTCACAATATAATTTAGGTTTGATTGCTTTTTTATGTGTGTTTTTTTTTCCTTTTTCCAGATGTTCTTAGTGAGAGTCTCAAGCAATTTAAGCATTACGTATTGAGTAAGTGTGATGACTGGAGGTACAGATGTTCCAGAGTTACCTAGCATAGAAATGGGGTGTCTGTCTTGTTTATGATGTGCCTTGTGTTCAGTATGACCCCTATATATGAAAGCAGCACTGGAAGAAACAGCTTTTTTTAAGAGGTAAGCTATTCCTGTGAGAAGCAGGAATAACGACCCATTAGGGTTCCTCCCAACTTGACATGTTCTATGATGCTATTAAAAAATCTGGCTGCTTACAAAACAAGGCAAGACAAACCCAAAATGGCAGCAGTTTAGATAAGTGGAACAGGTTGGAAAACGGGTCTCTAAGATGTATTTTTGAAGTAGAAGGAAGGTAGGGCTTAAGGCATTTTAACACGTAGTATGTTTGACACAGGCCAAGAGAAGACTTGTGAAAGGGGGCTGGAAGCACAGATAATTGATGGTTTGGGTGGAGGGGAAGTAGCTGTATGGGTGTAATTGTGTGGAAGATCTGAGTTGAGGAAGGGTGGTGTTGGGGATAACGTGGTTGAGGCCTTAAGAAAGGAAAATGCTACTGCCAGAATTGCTTTAGTCAATGTTAAGAGGAATATTAATGACCATATGAAGAGATTGGAGTGCAGAAGAAAGTAGAATGGTGAAAATAAAAATGGGCATGTTTTCCATTTGAAGAAGGGAAAGGAAAAACATATTAAAAAATAAAGAAAATTGGCAGATCTTGAGGCGAGTGCCTATCTGCTTAGGGAATAGGAATTTCCATTTTAGCTCTGTTGTTTTTTAGTTCTAGGCCCCGCAGATACAATTCCCAGTGACAAGCTTCTAAAGAGCTCTCAAGCCCCAAAATTCTATTGGTAAAAAGGATTGTTGGATAAATGATTTGAGCTGGTTGCCTTACCCACTCTGCCACCACTGGGTTGGGCCCGCTGTGGAGGTCAGGGCTCAGAAGACTCTGGGAAATACCAGAATTATGCCCTGTAAAACACAGTGTTTTCACTGTAGCTCGGTGGCAGGGTGTCCAGCTGGCCAAGGCTGTGCTGCTGTGGGGTGCACTGCGATACAGGGCTTGTTCCTGCCCTGTTGGTCGTGCCCCTCTTTCCAGGAGGCTGAAACATGATTTCCCAGGACAGTGCTCAGAGTTTGATTCTTGATAGCTGTGAACATCCTGCTCTGTATGCAGGGAATACAGAGTTACAGAAAGAGCTGAGCGAAACGTTGAGAGTTCAGTTTTTAGAAAAGTTTTTTGGGTTTTGAGCATTTTGAGTTTTTCTCTTTGATTTGGGCTTTTGTTGTTGTTGTTTTAAAAGAGAACTAGTTAGAGTGGGGTTTTTTACATTTTCACTCTTTCCCTGAATCTACCTTTATCTTCCCTTCATCAGCCTTGCAGGGAAGAGACAAGGATTTGGAGCACGACAGTGCAAGGACACAAACTGTCCTGCATGCAGCTTCTGTCGCAGAGGAGGAGAAAGAGGAAACAAGGATGGTCTTCACTGTTGGCTGTGACTGTCCAGAACTCTCAGGTACAGTGAAAACAGTTGCATTTCCAGGAGAAACAGCTGAAAATTTTGGAAGTGGATGGGCGGCGAGAACCTGGGGAGCCTAAGGAGGGTGGGGTGCCGCAGGTCTGAAATCCCCATGCACGGAGAAGGGCAGCAGGCGTGTGACACTTGATCGTGCCCGCGTTGCTGCGAGGGGGGTGGTTGGCTGACACGGGGGTGAACCTGTGCCTGGGATGGGCTCTGCCTGCTCCATTCATCATGATTAAGCCTCTGGAGTGAGGGTGTGGGAAGCAGTGTAATTGTCACCGGTTTTGGTAAAGAATTGCAATTTATGGCTCGCAAGAGGTCAGGGCTGGGAAGGGAAGTTAAGCGGCAGCAAAATTCCTTTACGTACATGTTAACAAAGAGAACATTGCAAACTGCGTAAGCTGGACGGCCTGGCTGTCTGCTCTGGTGCTGGTCTGTTTCTAAGGGTTGCTGTGTGTCGGCTCTGTGAAAAGACCAGTATTAGCAATCCCAGTTGGGATCGTCCAGAGCTGCTCAGGCTGCCTTTGTAGTACGAGAGCTTCGCAAGGTCCAGGCATGAGCAACTAGAAAGCTACTAGAAAGATTTGGGTCACAAAGCACGGATTGGGAAACAAACTTCTTAACCCCCTTTTGTTGTCAGCTCTGAACGCAAAGTGTAGGGTCACGACACTTCACAAACTCTGTGCATGTTTGTTTTATTAGTGGTGTTCTTGCGAGAAACGAGCTCACAATTTCGTTAGTGGTGTTGCTGGAAGGCCAGTGCCACAATTTTCACCTGTTGCCTTCTGCTCTCCGTTTGCTACTGTGGGATGGCAGGAGAACCTATTTCTGGTAAATGCAGCGAAGTGAAACGGCCGCCACGTGGATTTATTTTAACAGCTCAACCCGCGTTTCATTATATTGTTATTTAAACAACTTAGTACGATGCGGGGGCCACATAGCTTCTGCTCTAAAATAACCCTCCCGGTTACTTCATTTATAAAGGCGGAGGAGAAGATGTCCGGCCGCGGCCGCGCCGGGGGGCGACGCTGAAGGGCAGCGGCACCAAGCGCCCCCCGGGTCCCCCGTCCCGGGCGCGGGGGCGGTCGGGG
>VXBA01002576.1:545213-578623 GCA_013399895.1 Serilophus lunatus | reverse complement strand
CGGTGCCGCCGGGGCCCGGCGCATGGCGGGGGCGGCGGGGAGCATCGCCACGCTGCCCGACGATGGGGGCGGCGGCGGCGCCTTCCCCCCCGGACACTTCAAGGACCCCAAGCGCCTCTACTGCAAGAACGGCGGCTTTTTCCTGCGCATCAACCCCGACGGGAAGGTGGACGGCGTCCGCGAGAAGAGCGACCCGCACAGTGAGTGTGTCCCGGGACCGGGGCGGGGCGGGGGGCTCCGAGCCCGGGCACCGCGGGGCTGCGAGAGGGGCCGCGCCTCGGCCGCCGTCCCGCCCTGCTGAAGCCTCGGCAGCGAGCCTTGCTTGGAAAGCGCCCGTGAACGTGCCGAGTCTGGTGTAGGAATAAAGGCGCGTATACGCGGCTGTGCCGAGTTAATTCATACGCGCGTAGCGCACCGGCGGCCGCGGGATGTCCCGGGGCAAAGCCTCCCGGGCCGCTTCGACCTGCCGGGTACAGAGCGCGTCAAACCACAGAGGTTGGCTGAGGTGCTTGAAGGTGTATGGATTTGTTTGCGTGGCCCTTGAAGTAGTGCGATAGCACTTGACAGCTCTACACGGCGGTGGTGAATGCGTGAGATGCATCAAGGTAGAAAGAAGGTGGTGAAATTATTCGGTAGGGAGATTTTGTGGATGCAGCGTTGAGTGTTTGACGTGCCTGGGAGGCATTTCCTTCGGAGCAGGTACAGGGAGTTGATTGCTGCATAGCTGTCCGTCAGATTGTCCTAGTGCAGTTCCTGGCTTGAGGGAATTCATTCCTGCACAAAGTGTGCAGGGCCTGCCTGCAGGCACTTGGCATGAAGAGCAGGTGAAATGCCTTCCTGTGATTCTTCATCTGCTTTGCACCTGTGCTCCGAGTGATGGATGCAGGGACCGGGCTAAAGTCGGGGATGAAGATGAGAAGGAAGTGAGAGGAGACAGAGCAAAGATTGTTGATGTTATTTTCCACTCTGGACATTCACCATTTGCAAAACAGTTGGTATTTCCCCAGCAATTCCAAAGAAATCCTGTAACAGACTGTTCACAAATAATGATATCACCAAGTTGGGCTTCAGTTGGAGGCTTTTTTAATTTTGTGACTCTGATAGAAATACTGCACATACGATGGGCTGAAAATACATGTGGAACGGTATATTTTGGGAGAGTTTTGCATCTTTTATTAGGCCAACTGGTGTTCTTAGGGGAAGCCATAGGAAGCTTTCAGACTTGGTCCTACACATTTGTATTTCCCCCTTTCTCATATATTGATTTAAAAGGAACCGTAGTTGATGTTAAGTGAGGAGTAACAAAACATCTTTATTGCCATTATGATGCAGTAAATGGGACTTTTGAGATTTTTTTTTATGTAGATAGTCCATTACTGTGCAGGATTGAGTCCTCGTGCTGGAAAGTGTGCAGGAATATATTCATCTTCAGCCTTTCGTATTTGTATTTTTGTTTTTCGTATTGTGGGAATCCTTACAGAGAATAAGTCTCATTAGTTCATCAGGCATGTCACCTCATCCCCAGCAGTAGCTATGAAAATATACTGGAAATACTCTGCAGAGAGAGATGATGTAGGGTTGAGGACGTACAAGGCTGAAGCTGAGCTGGATCCCAGACTTTGCCATTGCTGTCAGGTTCTTGCTTCATTCCCTAATTTTGCTGTTGTCTTAGTCATAGAGCTCCCCCATAATCATCTCTTCCCCTCCTGCCTTTTTTTATTATTCTGTCAGAAAAACCCATACTAATTTTACATTCTTGAGTCTGTCTAATATATGTTTGCTCTTATCAATGCTAAACTTTTTAACTGAATTCTCATGCTGCTTTCCTGGAAGTGAATTCTGTTTGAAGATGTTTCTGTTCTTGTTGGTGCTGCCTTATTCTTTCATGTTTCCTTTTTGCTCCATAGGCTTTATTTTTGCTGTCATTTTTTTCGGGCTCTCCCTTTTTTCTCTGTACTTTTTTCTTCCCTGCCTCTTCAGTACTACCTGATCACTAGCATTCTTTCCCATTTCCTTTGGCACTTTTGTCTCCTCTCTTTTCCAATGCTTTTCCATACTGAATGCGTGGTGGCAACAGGTGAAGAAAAACCCGAGCTGTGAGTGGGTGATGCCCTGTGCTGCAGCAAGAAGGCAGCTGCTGTGGAGCTCCTCGGGTACCCGAAGCTTGGCACTCCCAGGCCAGCTGCAGAAAATCCCCGTGTTTAAAAACAGTTTGTAAATGTGATACAGCTGGAGGGCTGGTGGGATTCGCTTCCAACATCTGGGCTAAAGAGTGCCACCCTTGTTCCCAGCTGCCACACTCTCCTTTCTTCACTATCTGGCAGCTCTTGGTTCGTTGCCTTTCCTTTCTTCCTTTGTCTTTTTCCTGGAAGACCTCTGTTTCTGGGCAGCAGAAGATAATCAGTGCGGCGGCGAGGCACGTTGCTCGGGCATTGCGTGGCTCACGTCCTAAATATGCTCTAAATACGTCACTGGATACCACTCTGCTGCGCTCTGACCTGGTGAATGCCGCTCTGGGCAAGTCCCCATGACATCTCCTGGCAGGCTTGGCAGATGGCAGTAAATTTTAGGCAACCTGAGAAGATTTCAAAAAAGGATTTAACTCTGAAAATGCACACCTCGGACAGTTTGCGGTCTTTTTTTGTTGAGCAGAAGGGTTTGTAAGATGGTTTCGAGGGAAGAAATACAATGCCTGCAGAAAAGTTGGTTTAGAAATAATTAAAGGACAGTTAGGAAAGATGCTTGTGGTAGCAGCTATTCTTTATTAATTATACAAAATAGCATTTCAGTAGCACATTGCTACTTTTGAAGGAAGTTCTTATTTTAGGAGGCAAATTGCTACCTCCTTATATCTCAGCCCAAATAGTATACACAGATTTCCATGATCCATGTCCTTTTTTGCTCCCCTCCCCTTCTGTCTCTAGTACTAAGGGTTGCCTTGTTTGTAATACACGTCTGGTTTGTGTCCTGGCACTGAGAGTTTTGACTGTTTCACACTCGGCCCATTCACCTCCGTTTATTCATAATTGCGTCATTAACGAAATTAAGAATGGATTTGATGTCCTGTGATTCACGGGGCTGAAAATCCGGACAACAGGTCCTGCGTGGTCCTTGTTGCCACATCTGACATGTGCGGCACAGTGACTTCAGTGGAAATGCCCCTTTGGGCACACTCTGGGGACTCAGCTTTTTCCCTTGAGGAGGAACAGGCAAACAGAAGGCGCTTTCTGAGAGTTTTGTTGTTTAAAGCAAAACAAAAAACACGGCCTTGTTGTTGTTGATCAACAAGTTTTGATTTATGCCCTGGAAAACTTACAAAGAACGCAGTGTTTTTGGAATGGCTTTTAGAAACTCTCCAGAGGTGTTTCCCTCAAAGAGGCTACAGTGCCAACGAAGGGGAAAAGCACAGGGAATGGAAAGGGAATGCTTATCCATACATTTAGAAAATGTCTAATAGCACAGCTGGTTCCCTTCAAAGTTTCCCTCACTGAGGAATGGTTGGCATTTATATATTTCCATAATTTCTCAAGCAGCTTTGCTTCATGGTGAGCATAAACCAAGACTGTGTCTGAGGAATCCCAAGCCATTCTCATCTTCCTCCTTAATGAGGAGACAAGGCTGCAGCCTCTCACTCCTAAAGGATTCAGCAGTGAGAGCTGAATCAACCCTGCAGATGTCCGAAATGGCTTCTTCCTGCTCAGTACCTGGCTCCTCTTCCATAAATATCTGAAGAAAACGTAAAATAGGGTAGTACTGGTCCAGGAAAATTTCTTCTTAAGAAAGTCCCTTTCATAAGGAATCGTTCATATTAAGATTTTGACTTGTCTCTTGCACAACATTTAAATGGTTATGCTCCAAATATTTTGAAAAGACTTTGTTAAAGTGTAGGGTGACTTTTAGAGCAGCTCAGTCAGGATGATGGAAACTCGATCACTGCTCATGCAGTGGAAGAAAACTAATGGGGATCCTCAGAAAGAAAAAGTGAGCAAATGTCAGGAAGTGTTCTAGTATGTTCAGTACCTGGTGTTTAGGTTTTAGTAGGTGCATAAATTGTTTGGTACTTGGAATGTCTCCTTTCCCATTTTGGTATCCCACAGACGTGGCTGGAGCTGTTGACAGGGCACTGTGTTCCAAAACTTTGCAATAGGTGAGAGATGACTTTTCTTTTAAAAAACCCTGCCCCTAAACGTCCAACTCTTCTACTCAAGTCCTTCTGAAAACAGATTCTTTTTGCATTACTTTTGATCTGTGGCACAGACCTTAACTGCTTTGCCAAGCACTAATGCTTTGTGACATAGCAGAGAAGTTCCTCCTGGCTCACGGGCTTTAGGGGACAAGGCAGCAGAGATGCCCTGTGCAAAAATTTGAGAATATGCTTATTTTGTCACAGAGCTACCACCATGTGTGTACCTGGTCCTGCTCAGGGGAGGATGCCCTCTCATCCATCATCCTGTCTGCTAATCCTCTCTCCCAGATCTTACTTAGTGAGTCTTGCCCACCCCAAGGGTGTTTGACCCAGTAGTGGGTACACTATGAAGATGGACTGAGACAACCTGAGATGTCTCCAGTGGGCTGTGAAGTGTCCTGTCTCTCCCAGTGCTCTCTGCTCAGTTTGGAAAGGGCTGTTGGAAGTGGTGAAGGTTCCCAGGGCACCACCACCTACAGGTACACTAGAGGGCAGGATTTAGCCCTTAAATTGTTTTTCAGGCTTTAGGTACTTACAGAATCTTGTTTGCAGAAAAAAATAGTCCCAGCTCCTGTTAGTTGTTGCACACCCAGAGCTGAATAAGACAAATACAGATGATAAATCACAGATAATGTGTAGTGAAGTCACGTGGGCTACTTTTGATTTTTAACTGGTTCATAAATGGTTGAAACTTGTGTGGCTCATTCAAAGAAAAAGTTTATCCTGTGGCAAAGTCTCATTGAAAAGCATTTTACAAAACATGAACTATTTTAGTAGTGGTTTTTTTAAGATACGATTTCTTTTGAACTATTAGATAATGAGACTAAATTGCAGTTAGTCAAAACCTGTGGGTTTGGGGGTTTCTCTTTCTTTCTTTCTTTCTTTCTCTCTTTCTCTCTTTCTCTCTCTCTCTCTCTCTCTCTCTCTCTCTCTCTCTCTCTCTCTCTCTCTCTCTCTCTCTCTCTCTCTCTCTCTCTCTCTCTCTCTCTCTCTCTCTCTCTCTCTCTCTCTCTCTCTCTCTCTCTCTCTCTCTCTCTCTCTCTCTCTCTCTCTCTCTCTCTCTCTCTCTCTCTCTCTCTCTCTCTCTCTCTCTCTCTCTCTCTCTCTCTCTCTCTCTCTCTCTCTCTCTCTCTCTCTCTCTCTCTCTCTCTCTCTCTCTCTCTCTCTCTCTCTCTCTCTCTCTCTCTCTCTCTCTCTCTCTCTCTCTCTCTCTCTCTCTCTCTCTCTCTCTCTCTCTCTCTCTCTCTCTCTCTCTCTCTCTCTCTCTCTCTCTCTCTCTCTCTCTCTCTCTCTCTCTCTCTCTCTCTCTCTCTCTCTCTCTCTCTCTCTCTCTCTCTCTCTCTCTCTCTCTCTCTCTCTCTCTCTCTCTCTCTCTCTCTCTTTCTCTCTTTCTCTCTCTTTCTCTTTCTCTTTTTCTCTCTCTTTCTTTCTTTCTTTCTTTCTTTCACTTCAAAGTTGTACAGACTCATCTGGTGTTGCAAAAGAAGGCTCAGGGTCTGTGTTCTGTAATGAAAACAGGAAGGAAAGTCAAGTGCACAGAGAGCAGAACAGGCAAGAGGAGGTGTAGCACTAGTTTTGTCAGTAGAATTACAGAGTTTTGAAAGATACTTGAAGATAAACCCCAGAAAAATACCCCCTTCTTGTGTTCACTTTCCACAGAATACATACACCTAAAGTATTTTCTTGAAGAAAGGGGTCCTGTTCCATTGAAGTTTTTTGGGCAGAACTCTTGTTTAGTTGCCCTTCAATTAATAAATGTCTCAACCTGAATTTTAAATCGTAATCATCTCAGTGATGTTTTACGGAAACTTTTCCCAGATCCTTGGATTATAGTTGTGGCAAGTGGTTTTAAAAAAACCTGTTGATTATTACTGTTTTTACTGCTGCCCTGGGATTGCTGGCCATCTGTTCCAGGATACCTGAGAGGTGATTGTTTGTACTGAACTGGCTAATAACCCTAAAATTAACGGTGCTTTTTGACTGTCATGGCAGGAGTTCAGTGCAGTTGTGTATTGAACCAACACCAGGCTATGTAACCGTAACACAATCCAGAGAAAGCTCGAGTTGCTGTTACTAAAGAACCTACACACGTGTATGAAATCTGTAAATGGATTATTCATCTAAACCAGGCAGTATTCGAGATGCTTATGCTTGATTTTTGAAGCCTAAAAGTTGGTAATTGGATAGTGTTTCAATCCTGATGGACAATTAATAACCTTTGCTTTTATTAGTACCTGTTTAAGACTGCATCTCAAAATAAAGCGTGTTTTCTGACAATATGTGGATAAACTGTTTTTCCTGTCTGCTGCTCCTGCTGTCTCCAGACTTGTCAATAGAAATATTAAAAGGTTGACTCTCTGGAGTGCTGCTGGCATTTCAGGGTTATTATTTTACGTAGTTTTTTTTGTTTATTCAGGGTAGGGCCAGATTTTGACTGGAGCCTGATAGGATCAGCTGAGAACACAAATGAGATGATGTCTGTGGAGTTGGGTGGAGGGTGTCTTGCACAGACTGTCATGGTGCTCTGCTGGTCGAGGGATCCTGTGAGAACCCATTGCTCACGTTTGGCTTTTAGGGCTTCAAACCACATTGCTAGAGTGATTCAAGGGGGAAGGATACTAAGGGTACTATGGAAAGGCAAAGGAGGACCCAGACTCCATGGCAGTGTGGTGAAATTATGCTCTTGTATTGCAGAGCTTGTTGGCTGGTCTTTTACCTTCTGATGAGATTTCAGTGGATCTCATAAACCCACAATCTCTAGGATTCCAGCTGGAATGTGCAAGTCACAAAATCCTGATTGCCATGCCCGTGGCACACTGCGTGGTGGTGTGTTTTGTAAGAACAAGGATAGATGTCAGCTGTGATACAACTTGAAACTATTTGCACTCTGGTTCTTGGCTCTTTTCAGGCTGACCCACGACGCCTGACCTCCTTCTACAGCTTTTACCATGCCCAAGGTTTTTATCAGACATTCTGTGGTGGTGTAGCTCTGGAATTATTTTTGCTGATCAAGAGTGTCCTTAGCACACTCAAGTGCACAGTTACTGCAGCATCTTGATCTGGGCTTTGTGTGTCGCCCTTTGTGGGGAGTGTCTGTGTACACAGTCTGGCGGACTGTGTATTTTTATTGGTGTTTCTGGATACTGGGGAACAAATCCTCAAGTGTTTTTGTTTCTTTCCATGTGTCCCTCCCTGAGATCTCCAGAAAAATGCCAGAGCTGGTGCAAGGGAGATGGTAGGAAAAAGAGGCTGTGAGTGTGGAATGGAGGGACATAGACACTCACGTATTCCATGGTTTAGAATGGTAATTTTGGGACCAGATTGCAAAGAATGTTAATCAGTCCCACGGATCTGGAAGGACCAATAGTGACACTGATGTTTCTGGGTGTAGAGAACCTATGCACTTACTCCATTAGGACCTGTTGACAGATACACAAATGGGAGCATGTTTTGTGTGTGGAGAAGCAGCCACTGAGGACCATATAGAGGCTGTCACCTCTGTTTAGAAGTCACCTAGGGAATCCTCCTGGACAGACTTGTTAGGCTGAGCTGTTTCTGGGAAGTAGCCTGTGGATTCATGTCACTGGGTTTCTCCACCTGTAGTGGTGCAGTTGGGATGAACAGCTGTGCCTGGCCGTGCCCCAGGATGTGTAAATAGGAAGGATTCATTTTGTGGTTTTACACATGTTTGCAGACTCACTACGGATGTTTCACAGACAGTAATGTAGTTCATTCAGGAAAATTGAGGAAAAAGACCTGCGATTCTTGTGTCCTTAGAAATGGAGGAATTCCTCAGAGCTGAAGAGGTTCCACAGAACTGAGCCAGTTATTTATTTCAGTCCCAACCTTCTGCTTGCTTTAGTGCTTCAAGTAGCAGCATCTTCCAGAGTCCTTGGCTGTGTGTGCACAAGGCAGTACCAGTGTTTGTAAGGGGTTTTTCAGGGATCTCATAATGTGGATCAGTCTTGTCTGTGTGAGATACCAGGAAAAACAGCTGCCTGCTGATCTGATGTGTTGTCAGTGTTCTTGCTGGTACTTGTAGGTGTCATAATTCAGTAGCACCTTCTCCCAGTGGTCTGCACAACCAAGTTTTGGCTCCCCAATACAGGCTGGGTCCCACAGTGTATTCTGTGCCTCCTCACAGTGATCAGAGGGGGTTGTAAAAGTGAGGAGTGTTACCCAAATGTGCGCTGTGTGTTTTATTTTCAGTTAAGTAATTTGGTTTCTTACAAAAAACTCCCTTACTCAAGCAAGGCTGCATTCAAAGGCAAATTAGAGCTTTCTTATGAAGACTGATTTCCTCCTGTTGGGTCAGCAGTGATTGACAGCTCTTGTCCTTTGTGCTGTTCCCCTGTGGATGGACTATTTAAAGGTCAGCGTAGGGTAGTTACACAGATTGATGGAAGGGCATGAAACAGATGGAGGATGAAGTAAGTCTCCAGGCTTAATGCTGCAGTTACATTGCCCTTGCAGTAAAGGAGATGGACAGGCACCAGTGCAATACTGTGCATGTGTATGGATTTTAATGGTGTTTTTCTGTTGAGTTTTTCCAAAAATATTTATTCAAGACTCAGTGGTTCAGTTTCATTGATACTGGAGATGGGGGAAATGCAAAACCAGCAGAGTCACTGCCTCAACCTTTTGTCCAGATGAAGAGCAATCAGCTCTGAAGGGCAGCTTCCTTGACAGGAGCTCCTCCATATCAGGTTGTTCCTTCTGCTTGCTCCTGCCTGCTGTGCCAACGACTTGGCATCCTGCATTCCCGACACAGTTCCTCTGTCACCACTGTGCTTCAGACTCTCTGAAATCCAATTTACTAATTCTTCTTGGCATCTCTAAAACACAGCTTTTCCTTTCCAACTGTGACACTAGGGGTTATTGAGCCTATGGCCTGGCAGTGTCTCATCACAGCTCTGGCAGCCTTTTCCTTTAATCTCCTCTGTTACTGCTCCAGCATCAGTCACAACCCTGAAATGCTGTGGACTGTTGTGCGAGTGAGGGAAGAGCGCTACAAATACCTTTGAAAAG
The DNA here is from genome assembly GCA_013399895.1 of Serilophus lunatus. Classification (NCBI taxonomy): domain Eukaryota; kingdom Metazoa; phylum Chordata; class Aves; order Passeriformes; family Eurylaimidae; genus Serilophus; species Serilophus lunatus. Next base: position 569,409 of record VXBA01002576.1, on the reverse strand, counting down.
TGATACGTTTGACTTTATTCTGAAGTGATGTTATTGGGTTTGTCTTGGGTTGTCCCTGGGTTAATGTGTTTGTTGTGTTGCAAGTTAGAAAACAGATCATAGTGAGAAGGAAATCAGTAAACGCAAAGCTGAATTTCTGTGAGTTCACTGTGTCTTCTGATGTCAGCAGTGACAGGGTTGTGTTGGCAGAACAGCTGCACCTGCTTTTTTCTAAAGGTGAAGACTCCAAAGTAGTTATTCTGTGATTTAGTTGAGCAAATACTAAATGAAGTGAAAGCAGTAAGATGGATTACCTGGCCCATGCTCAGAAAAGCCCTTTGGAAGAAGTCCTAAAAAAAGTGTGAACGTGCATTCCTTATTTTGATAAGGAAACCCCGAAACATTTTCTCAATCAAGAATTCGGTATGTCAGTAATTTGGAGACTAGGCTTGGTTACCAGTACCCAGTAAGGCATGAAGTTCTTCCCTGCTAAATTTATGACTTTTTTTCCCTCTTGACTTTCAAAGATGCATCAGCTCATCAGCAATACCAAGCAGTCAGCAAACAGTGTGGCCAAAGGTACTTACGAGAGTTTTATATGATAGTGTACTTGGAATTTCTGGTGTGTGAAATCCTTATGTAACGCCAAGGAATCCCTCTTCGCTTAAATCAGCACCACAAAATGCCCAATTTGTGTTTTGTAAGCAGAATCCAGAAACTCTGGTGGCTTTAACTTTTAAAGTTTGATCAACCAGTTAGTGCAAGCTGTGAGAATTGGAGAAGTGTGACTGTGTGTGTTTTACACATAGGCACCCAGGCAGGGAGCACTTCACCAGACTGGTGCCAGAAGTATTGGATGTCACATTATTCTGAAGTTACTGTTCTGCAGGATGACTTTGCTGCCTTCTATAGGGAATTCATAGGCAGCACCTTAGGATGCTGTGTATTTGGTAATCCATGTTTCCCGAGGAGAATTCTCAGTGTCACAGGTGCCTGTTTGGTAGAGCTGGATATCTGTAGGAGTTGAGGTCAAGATATAAATGAGAATAGATGGAGAACCTGAATAGGGAAATAAATTCCATAGTATTCAGTATCTGTACTACTTAAAAAAGAGAAACCTGTTAAAGTGTGTGAGTGTCCATGTTAATGTTGTTGGTTAGGTTAGTGGGTTGATGCCTAAGCAGTTACACAGGTTACTGTGCTGTTCAAAGCTTTGGGTTTACTCTTAAGTGCAACTGAACTTCCGAAGTGTTTGTGTTGCAAAAGCGCGTGCTTTTGTTTTAGGTGTTTACATTTTAGGGACCTCGGGTCTGTCTGCCAGTGGTTTTTTGCCTCTGGCTGGCAAAAAGGAAAAAGATACACTTGAAATGTCATGCAAAAGCAAAGAAATGTGCCTTTGTATAGGCGTGTGACTCACAGTTTCTCAGGGTGACTCTCCATTGGCTTGATGGTTTTCGTTGCATTTCTGATGGTTTGGTTTATTAAGAGATCACCTCCCCTGCAAAGGTTTGGGAGCAGAGTTGTGCTGCCCTTTGCAGCCTGAAGACTGGGGAAGCATCAAGGCTAAGCTTGTCAGGAAGATGTTAATAAGCCTCATGTCTTTGAGAAAGAGATACCAGAAAATGTCAGAGAGTAGATGTGAGACAGAGAGACACCCAGGTATTTGTAATTCCTAGAGATAAGTTTCAGTAGGCATATCCAGCTTGTGAGCTGGGGTTTGGATCTAATGCAGCTGGGCAGCTTTGGCTCTGGAAATGCCAAAATGGGGCTGTTAAGACATGTATATGTGAATTAATGTGTATTTTTGAACCAGCCCTTGGGTTTGGGAGGGTTTATCGTGTTTGGTGTGGAGCAAGCATGTCTGACTCCGTGTATTTTCCTTGGACACCTGGCTGGGAATATGCATTGCCCCCAGGCATGAAGGAATCTGCCAACTTNTTTTTTTTTTTTTAATTTCCTTACATTTCTGATGCTTCTCCCCTTTGGAGCTGACCCACCTGTGTACAGGGAGGCTGCAAGACAGCTGCTGCTTTGTGCTTCCCCGTGGGCACAGAGGTGCAGGAGGACGGGCGGTGGGAGCTGGCGCAGCAGCTTCACCGCAGTGTCATTCGGGGGCCTCATGGAAGGGTTTTCCTTACGGGGCCTCTGCAAATATGTTGGAGATGGGCCCCGAACCTTTGGCTGGGGCTGAGCTTTTCCACAGCAGAGACTGTAGTAAGGCCAGTCATTGATCCAGAGACGTGCAGCCTGGGATTTTTCGGGGGTACATAAACTCTCCCTTCTCGTAAACCGAGCGAGGGGTGTTTCGCTAATGAAGTTTTTGCTCGGAATAAAGCAGCCATATGTTAGTCAAAATGGGCGTTGAAATAGTATCCAATTTGTCCTCTCCTTCCAGAGTCCATGAGCTGCTCCATTAGTTGCAGTGTGACAGCACAGTTTTCACTGTGAAGTGATGAAGACTCCTGAGCAGCAGGCTGGACTAGATCCTTCTGACCTAAATATTCTGGGATTCTGAGACTGTGGCTGGTACTCCTAGTTTTAGTTTGCACTGAAGTCTCTTTGTAGGGATCTTTATAGCTGAGGTTGTAGTCATAGCTTTACTTGCTGTATAAGTGTATCCAAAGCCAGAAGCTCATGGTTAGTTTTTCCTTCAAGGTTTCCCTGATGTAGTAGTTCCCATTTTCTTGTACAGGAGTAGGAAAATGGGGACTTTATTGATCCATTTGGCTAGTACATCCTCTAATTCCAGCTACTTGAGATGTGTGAGTTTGCCTCATGCTCTGGCACAGCACCTGCTGTACTGCACACTTACCCTGGCCCATGCTCACTGCCCTTTCTTTTATTTTGTTCCTAATGTGTTTCTGTCCCTTTCTCTTCCCGCTGTGACCTTTGTTTTCCCTTTTTCCTTACCGATACTGTGGCATGCTCCTGCCCCAGAACATCTTAGCCAGTGCAGCTGCTCTGAGTGAAATACCAGCACTCAGCTTTGCACACATGGATTCACCCCGGCAAAGGGCTTGGGATGCCCCAGGCTCCTCTGCAGCTGCCAACAGATTCCAGCTGGGAATGTGAGAAAGCTCAGCAATGAGCAACTTCCAAAATGTGCAGCTCTCTCTTTTTTTGAAGTATTAAGATCTTAGTAAGTTCTTAAGGTAAGATACTATAGATTTTGCCAAGATCTTTGAGAATAACTGATTTTGAAGGAGATTTTTGGCCGAACTCTTTATGCTGCAGAGCAGTGAAACCGCTGGGGACCATTTAAGTTAGTGCAGGGTTTTTGGGTCTGGGCCACGGTAAAGCTCTGCTGGGTTACGAGAGCTGTGAAAGGACTTTGGAGTTTGCATTGTACGTGTGATTTCTCAGTTCCAGTGCTCAGGACAGTAAAAGAACTTCTGGAAAATGTACTTGTTTTCTGTATTCTCCACATTTCCTAGCAGCTATTCTGCCTCTGCTGTGCTGCATGTCCTTAAAATTCTTTTCTCCACCGGACTGTGCAAAACTGCCTTGGCAGTATTTTTTTTGGACCTCTTCAAGAAAAGTTTGGAATATCCAGTTTTTAACAGAAACCTTGCCAACCACGATGCTATTAAATACCACTTTCCAACTTCCATATTCTTAGAAACAGTCTCTCCAAGCTGTAAAATAAATGCCCATTTGTACCTCGCTCTCAAATACACTGCCTGGTTTAACCTGCAGCTTGGATATCTGTCCTGACCATATGCCCTGGGAAAGAGAACATTTCGGTGCCTGTTTTTGCAGTGTGGTTCAACATCCATTAATGCCACGAATTGTACTGGTTTCAGTGGAAATCCAGGTTTGGATGTGTAGCTCATGTTGTTCCTCAGCCAAAACATCAGAGAATACATATCCCTCACAGAACCTCTGTGTGCTGTTAGGAGAAAATGTCCCATCTCCATCCGTTTTTGTACTTCTGGAGGGCAGGGTAGGTTTACTCAAACTACATCCAGAGTGAATGACTTTTCCCACTTTATGATTATCTTCTTAGGCAAATAGGCTGTAGAGAGATGTAGATGGTATTATAAGCAAGAGGAAGGATGAATGTAAAATAAAACCTGGAAATTTTGAGCACAGATTACCCTTACAGCTTTAGAAGGTTATGTCTGTGTATATATGTATATAAATATAAAATAGTCTTTGGTAGCTCTAATAATAGGTAACATTGGTTCTACAATTCACCTACTGAGTTACAGTTCAGAGCCTTAACTTTATTTCATTCATGCCCTCCAAGCCATTTTTATATCTTTCCCAGGATACAACTTGGTCCCTCTTCCTCAGAATTTCTCCCCTGGCGTGAAATTGCATTTCTACATCTTGCACTTCGTGTCTTCTGACTTGGCAGGAAAAGGAAGGTGGTCACTCGTCAGCTTGTTGTGGTACAAAAGAAAGTCTTTAACAGGAGTAGTAAGTTTCCCAAGTCCCATCAGTTGTCTGTGCATAAAGGTCACCTTGGTTATATTTGGGACAGGACGTTGTTTTATTTCTTAACTCGGTGATGACTGAGCCTCAGGCCTCGGGATGTTTGCTCAGCAGGCTGAGTACTGTGTTGTCATCGCACACCAGCAGGACTCAACCAGAGCCTGGTGCTTGGAGTTCCTCAGAAATTAAAGGGCATGGATGTGAGCAGTGAAGTAACTCAGTGCTGTGCTGGAGGGGCCCTCCCATGGACTGCCAGAATAACTGTGGAAATGGGCCTTTTTAACCTTCTTTCACGACAATCTGTGCTACTTTTTTGGGCTACAAATACCTTCATTATTTTACTTTTGAGGTTCAGTTGTGCTGAAAACTGGTATCAGGAGTAGAACTAAAATGATGGACCGTGTCTGAGCTGTTGGTGACCAAAAGGCTGCAAAAGGTACAGATCATTGATGTCAAGTGACAAATTTCTCTTACAACCAATTTACCAAGATGCAACAAGCTAAGCCTAAAATCATTGCTTCTGGTGACAATCACAGGGTCAAAATGTGTTTGACTAGTAAAGGCTGTGTTGTATCTTGGCACCTGCAGATCAGCATAACACTGTGGCAAATACTTTGCATTTATGGAGCCATAAAAGAACGCTAAAACCTGAAAAACTCACAGTATTATTGTGACTCTGTTCACATGTTCTCTGGACTTGGAGAGGAAAATCTAGTGAAGCTGATTTTGCTTTGGGGGCTTTCAGTATTGTAGCTCTTTTCAAACTCTGCAGAACACCCTATTTTTTTTTTAACTTATAAAGAGTAACACTTTTCATGAGCTTCTCCAAACTATACAAACTTTTTTACAGGCCTCAAAAACCTTTGCTAGAAGTTTATTTTTACAGGATCTTAACTTCTGGCCCGGTGTGATGCTGGAGGATTTCATGTGCTTTTTTATCCAGAGAAAGTCACGAAGCATAATAAGTCAGTACTGCAGTAATTAATATTAATTTTCAGTTACTCCACACAGCTGTTTCTTGTTAAGCGTGCGGTGAAAGCTGTGCTTGGGCACATCTCAAAAGTCCATTTCCCGCAGTCTTTGCCCAGAACACTTTTCCATGTTCTTTCTTCCCGAGAGGGCAAGGAGTTACACCGAAGGGTTTGGAGCTGTTCACAAGTCTGATTTTGGCCTCATAACTTGGGAGGGCTGTATTTTGGATGCTTGATTCTGAGATGAAGTTAAACATTGTGCCTGCCTTTTAACTTTTACCCTCAAAAAGTGTTTGCAGCAATTATCCTAACAATTTCGAGTTCCCAGTATTCCTAGTGTTGGAGTTTCGTTTGGTTTCTTCAGTCCTGTCTCTTTTTCCCTTCAACAAAAAAATATACCTCTGAATCCTCTGAGATGCTCCTTCTCCAAAATCTACAATTACTTCAGACATTTATTCTGGTGGCTTTAAAAGCTTAAGCTGTTTAAAACTTCATCATGAAATACAACAAAGAATCTGCAGCACCAGAGCAGGTGGGTGAGCGAAGCTCATGCCTAAGGTGATGGATCCCTGGCAGGCAGAGGGGAGGGCTTCCATGTGTCCATCTAAACTGCTGGGTTTGATTTGTGATTAGAAAAACCAGCTTAGGTTTTGCATTAGTATTTCACAGGCAGAAGATAAAAGCTGTGTGATAGGACCCTTAACAGGTTTTCATTTCTTTAAAATAATTGGTTCAGATAATTTTCCTATTTTATTTAACGCATTTGCTGTCCTTGTCTTCTGCTGCAGTTCTGTTTGTTTATTCGATGCATGTATGAGGTAAACTAATGGATACTTTCCTGTTGGGAACTGCCAGAACATTTAGGGAGTGATAGGGCCCTGAGTGGTCTCGGTGTAGCTCTGCCCATACGGAGCTGTGTGTGTTCAGTGTCTGAGTAAGAAAATTGCCATGAGAATTTTCTATTTCCTGTGAGCAGCCGACTATGCAGTAAGTGGTCTTACAAGGAAATTCAGTGGGTTTTTAAGTTGCCTTAAAATGAATTGAAGTTGGAATAACTCACTCTTGCTAATTTGACAGTAGCTGCTTACTTTGTAATTATTTATTTTTTTTTAATGAAGGTGGGATCAGAAAGCTGGAGGTTCAAAGTCTTGTTTTCCTTGCGAGCTGAAGCTCAGGCTTTCTCTGGTTTAGGGTTTGAAGCAGAGACGGCATCACTGTCAAGTGCTGTGAAAAGGCTGTGAAAACTCCCTTTTGTGTTATTTTTTTTTTCCTTCGCAGTCAAACTGCAGCTTCAAGCGGAAGAGAGAGGAGTGGTGTCGATCAAAGGACTGAGTGCCAATCGCTTCCTGGCTATGAAGGAGGATGGCAGGTTGCTGGCCTTGGTAAGCAGCGCTTCCCTCACGTTCCTGTCCGTGCTTGTAGCTCCTCCCCTGGCAGAGCTGGACTGACTCAGCCTCTCTGTGTGTGATTTACCAGGGAGAAATCAGCTCTTACCAGTTAACTGAGCTATGAACTAGGAAGAGTTGGGTACATCTGCCCTACCTAGAAGCTGCAAAATTTAACCAGAATGTCTGAAGGAGAAAAAAAAATCATAGTGATCGTGTATAGAAGGAAACTCTAAAAATAAATTAAGAGTAAAATGTTTGCCTTTTTACCTCCAGAGGTATTTTTTTCCTCTTTCACTTCCTTGCACATAGTAAGATTTTTAAAGACCTTTTAAAACAGCAAGTAAAGTCAATTTTTTTTTTTTGAAGTTGTCTTTCCTGATGCTAATCTGTATATATTGTTTTCTCAATTTCCTCTTTGTAGAGAGTCAAGTTTTTTGGTCGTGTATACTTCCTAACAAGACAACTAGCAAGAAAAAAAAATTTGAAAATGCGATAATAAAATTCTTAGAAGTTACATAAATGTAGGTAAATTAAACTGCTCTCTAGTGAGACTAGTTTTAGTTTAAACTCCTGTGCATTTTATAGGTATCAGCTGAATTTTTAACTGTGTTTTAAAGCCAGTATGTGCAGTAGACTGTGAAAGTTAGTAAGGACTCCCAGAGCCAGATTATAAAGTTTCCTTTAAGAGCAGCAGTTACATTCATTTGGCTTATGAGACACAGACACTGTAAATCTCTCATCCATCTTTATAACCTTGGGTGCAGACAAGCCTCCAGCACTGGTGAACTACCACTGCAGGGCATCTAGCCTATGGGAATTGGGGTTTGCAACAGTCTCTGATGCTTTGGTGACATGAACAGGGCCCCATTCAGCCTCTGTGCAAGTCCCCACCAGTAACTGGTGTTAATAATGTGCATTCCCAGCCCTGGCTGAACTGCAGTTAAAGACCTGTGCCAAGGGTTATAGAAATTCCTTCTGATTTCCCCTCCTCTGCCTCAGTGAAAAGAGTCTGGAAGTAGTTTTACAGGAGCAGGACTCCTTGGGGTGATCCTCAGCACCAAGGGGCCCCTTTTCCTTATGCCCATGTGAAAGAACCTGTTTCAAGTTACTGGGATATTGTGTGACAGCTCAGTTGAAGAAAATGCGAGGAGTTGTCCACTGTGCTATTCTTGAGTTAAGGATAATTGGGAATTTCCTGTGGTGGCATTTGGCTTCCCATTCCAATCGCACTCCTTACCCCAGCCAACAGCAAATGGTCAAAATAGGATGTTTAGCACCATTTGTGAAATTAGAAACATGCAAAGGTGTTTATATTTGGGGTTCCTGACCCGCTGTTGCGTGGTGGATTTGGCTGTAGGACACGCTTTTCTTGCAGCAGTTTTAGCTGCCCAGTTCTTGTGAGGCAAAGTGCTTGGAAAATATCATCCATTCCCTCGGAGTTACTCAAAATGCAGAAAGTTGTGCACAAGTGGTGCTTGTAAAGCATTTGTCTTGTTTCTGCAAATAGGTGTTGCTTGAATCGTGTTTTCTGCACACACCACTTCCTACAGCTCTTTTATTTTTTATTCCTAGGTGAAAACTCTCTACTCCTTTCAGACTTTGCTTCTCAAACAGCCAAACAAGTGCTGCTGCAGTTCCATGGCTGTTTTCTGTAGCACAGGCAGTGTTTTTTCCATGAGGGTTCCTGCACTGTCACTTCCAACAGTCCGTGGCTGGTTGTGCCTCTGCTCTAACTAAACGCAGTCATGAAACTGTTCCCAATTGCCAGAGTTTCTTGCTCAGTTTGAGCAGGGCTGTGTTTCAGTGAGAACTCTGCTGGAAATGTGCACTGATGGGATCCCTTCACCACAAACATGACGAAACACTGCCGAAGCCTGTTGCTGTTTATTTTAAAACATTATGGAATTTCTAAACACTTCATGTAGTTCTCTAATCCACCAGTCACTCCAGCACTCCTCTGTCCTTTTTAATGTCTGGATTTTTTTTTTTAATTACTTCTCGGTGTCAAGGATCAATTTGCGTAGCGTCCGTGTTTTATAAATATATCAGCATCTTCAAAAATACTTCTGCACGTTGTTACTCAGGGCTGTTTTTTCATCTCGTTGGATGTTTCTGTAATTACTTTGTGCAGAGGGTTTGTTCTGAGCTGGGTTTTGCAGAGTGATTTATTGCACAGCCGGTGCTCACCCCAGTGGGGGGATGCAGAGGATCATGTTGTCTGGAAAGCTGGAGGATGCTGATTTTCATTGAGCAGTTTCATGCCTTTTCCTACCAGACTCGGCTGTGGGGGAGAGGTTATTTATCTCTACCAGTTGGGTCACTGGAGGAAATGGCTGGCTATTAACGCAGGTAGTCAAAACCTCCCCTTGGAAAATGCTGTTTTAACTGAAAATACTTCTGCAGAAATTTATCTCTTCCATGAGATCTCTTTAATGGAACAATTGAAACGTTTCACTTCTGATAAGGCTTGTTTTGACTTTCCAGTTTCACTTAATTATAATAATAAATATTTTCACTTTATGGAATGAAATGTGTTTATTTCATTTAATGAAGAAATTTTCCATGAAAGGAATAATTGCGCTTTTGACTAACTTGTGTTTCACGATAAATAATTTGTTGTATAGGGGTATGACCTGTTCACTCTGCCTGTTGTGCTTATGTGGTTTCACTGTGGTCAGCCAGTTTTTGACAGACCTCAGGGACTTGGTGGGAAATACTGTCTTTTGATGCTGTGAATTAAAATTCTGCTACAGAATTTGTGAGAATAACCTGCATTTCTTGGCCTTTTAGTAGTTAGGAAAGGCTTGGGCCATACTGGGTCCACTGTGGTAGTTACAAGTTAAGAACTCTCTGCCTTCGGTTTTGGGAATGAACAAATTTGAGGAGTTTTAATCCAAGTCCAAAACATCAAAGCCAATTATTGGCATAGTGTGACACCAAGGCAGATGCACTGAAAAATCAATCAGTGGGTGACGTTGGACTGTCCAAATACGGGAAGAACCACTTTGTCGCAGCAAGTTGCTGCCTCGCTTTCATTAATCTGTCCTGGGTAAATCCACCTGAGGATTTCAGGATTGCTAACGTGAAAAATTCCTGCACTCAGCATTTTACTAATTATTGAGACTTCTGGATGAGGGGCTTGCTCTGCAGCAGACAAAACACTGACTGGTGGCAGGGCAGGCACAGGGAGAACTCGATGCCTGATGTGTTTTCCCTTCCTTTATGCTTTTCATGAAGGGTTGTAGAATTCAGATGTTTCACGTTGTGCTTGTGGGAGCTTTCACTGCCAGATCAGCACTTTGAATGCAGCGTAGACTTAATTACATTTGAAACAACTACTGATAATCCTGGGTTCTTCCAGGGGCTGAGGCTCACAGTGCAGTGCCTGGCATCCTGCTGCTGCTGGACAGCAGTCCAGCTTCCGAAATGTCGCCTTTGGCAGATGTTGAGGAATACATAGTTCATGAAACCTTAATTACCATTTGTCATCTAAATGTTGGCTTTTTGGCAAAATATTTACATTGGCAACACCCCATAGGAAAGCACTGGTGTCACATATGCTTTGTGGAGAAATAAGGACTTGTCTTTTTTTACCCTTTTTGACGGTGTTTCTGCCTGAACTTCCAGCTTGGGAACTTGCCTATACTCTGCTTAACAGTTTTTGTTCTTAAATGCTTCTTTATACAGTTTCTGTGTCCTCTTAAGGCTGCTGTAACCCGTTTTAGCCTTAAATCTGTGGCTTGAGATGATTAATGCATCTTTTTTCACATTGCTGGAACAGAAGGCATTAAAATACAATACATCTTGAGAAAGATTATTTAAAATACAAATAATATGAAAATTATTATTTGAATTTCTGTTATTTGAAATGTACAAATATCAGGGAGTTACAGAAATGAGAAAGTCCTTTTTCATAGAACCTAAAATGCGTATCTGAAAATGACTGGAGGAAATTCCCTTCTGTTTTGAGAGTGCCAGCTCTGCAGGTGGATTTACCACTGTGACCACTGAGAGCTGTGTTAATTCTGTGTAGATGGAGCTGGTTTTCAAGACTTCCTTCCAGAAGTAGAGTAATTCCATAGATGTACTCCTAACCACTAGAGCATGCCTGGTCTCCGTCTGCAATATACCTCTTTGCCAGGTCTGATATTTTCTTAAAACTGTTTTTCAAGTTTTGAATTGTAAAAAATTTTTAAAAGACTGTTCTGGAATGCTATAAACATGGACTTGAATTAGGTTTAGGAAAAATTAAACCTCAAAATTGGAAAAGAAGAGGCAAAGGCTGGAACTCTGCCATGGTATTTATCTGATGGCTAAAATGTTGGTTTGAGGAAGGCAAGGGAAACGCTGCCTTTTCTGTTACAGCCTGCTTTGCTTTTTTGGTTACACTGTAACATAGGATGATACAGCAGAACTGCTGTGCTTGCAAGTCACCGAATGCCAAGGGACAGGGTCCTTCAGTTAGCCGTTTGCATTTCTGATCAGAACAATAACTGCACAGTGAAAACAAAGTAGAAACTACTTAGTCTGTGCTAGAGACAATAGGTGAACCATAGTGAAATCCTCTCCTTCTGTTTTCACCAGTATTTTCACAGTAACTTTCTTCAGTTGTGAAACATTTGTGCATTTCTTAAAACCAGAAATACTGCTAACTCACATTTTCGCTAAGTTAGTCCCATGAATCTGAAGAACTGATTATCAATAATCCCTTTTCCCCCCCCTCCCTTTTAGAAATATGCAACAGAAGAATGTTTCTTCTTCGAGCGTTTGGAATCCAATAACTATAACACTTACCGATCGCGGAAATACTCCGACTGGTACGTGGCACTGAAAAGGACTGGACAGTACAAACCTGGACCAAAAACTGGACCTGGACAGAAAGCTATCCTTTTTCTTCCCATGTCTGCTAAAAGCTGATTCCCACGATGGATTCTGACCACATTTGCCACACTGCAGACATTGACTTTCCTGCTGCTTCCCAACTAGCAAAATCTAAGCAATTAACTTGCTGATATTAACTACTTTTGCAGATACCAGTTTAAAACATGAATGTTTCATATTGTCTTTATGTTGCTGTGTAGACCTATTGTGGCAGTGTGTGTGGAGGTAAAACGACTTGGAAAATACATTTTTGGGATCTTCTGTTTTCTTCTAGGTATCTATGCAGAGCTATTTTATTTACCTTAGGCTTGCTTTATTGAGTAAAGGAAAACAAATCTGATGCACACCTACAGCAGTATTTACCCTTAATAATAATTTATATCTTAGCTTATTAGAGAATAATTACTAATAATCACCGAAAAAGAAGTCCATGGGTAACTGTAATATGCAGCACTGCAGTAATAATTCTAAGTTATTAATATAAGGAAATGTGAAATGTATGGCTATCACTTAATGTTTCTGTAGGACTCGGGCAGCTCCCTGTGGTACAGTTTGTAGAACAGGCCTGTGTAGACAGCTGGGAACTCCCTCATGGTTATGTCAATCTTGTCAAACCCTTCCCGGTATCCGTACAGCAGGAGTTTGGCCACGTTGCTGGTGATGGGAGTGGTGTTTTTCGTCCTGACGAGCTCCTCGAGGTCCATCCACTCACACCTCAGGCACTCCTGCTGGCAGAAGCTGATGCTGAAGGAGGAGGGCTCCAGGCGACAGATGATGTACATGTCTGACTTCCCAAAGGCTCCGGGGTGTTGGTGTTGCTGCCTGATGCTTAGGATGGACTTGAACTTGGACTTGATGCCAGTCTCTTCAAAAACCTCTCGAACTGCTGTGTCTCCTAGGTGGAAAGTGACTGAGAGTAACTTAACACTCTTTAAACCTTTCGGAAAGGTGGAAAACCTCTTAACTCCAAGCGCTCTCTGTTCTGCTTCATAAAGTTTTCAGAATGTAAGTCTGTTTTTCCAACACAAGGATAAGCTATTCTTTGGTCCCTGAACAAAACTAACTGCTACGTGTCTTTCCTGTGTGTATCCTATAAAATTACTCCTCCTGAGAATACTGTACAGGGTGTGGTTGGCAATGGACACTGATGGCTGCTGGCTCCACTGATGTCTTAATGCAAGGCAGCACTGCACCCTCCTTCAGTCCTTTGTATCCCCATTACCCTCCTTGCCTCTGTGTGGTCGCAGGTTCAGACCCTGTGCAGCTGAACACCTCTACCTGTGTGAGATAACTAAATCGAATCAGTTCCACAGCACTTTGCCCCAAGGAGTAACAAAATGGGTAAAACACAGTTGTGTGAAGGCGGTGAAAGTTGGCGCCGAGTCCTTTTCAAGGAGTATCTGAAGTGTCTGGGGACATTCACAATGTGCTGTAGTTCCAGTGCAGGCTGTTCCTGCAGGAAACCTGCTGGCTCTGTGCTGCACGTGTGTGTGTTGTGTGCACCAGCCCAAGTGATGTCAGTGTTAACATTCCCCATTGCAAACTTTAAGGGTCTGCAGGGCTGCAATTACAGCCAGAGGGCTGCCCATCTATCCAAACTCCTCCTAACAGAAGGTTTAACAAATTGAAGAGGCCAAGTGAGATTTTTCGATATTCCACTTATTTCCCCAAAGTTTGCAGTTCCACTGTAGCCAAGTCGAATCCTACTTGCCTGGTGTAACTACTGGTAGGTAAAACACTCCCTTTTTCCCAATTCATGTAACCTGGTTTGTGTCTGGTTTGAGTGGTAAATGCACAGAGCTGCTACCTGCTTCTGTTGGTTCATTTTCAGTAAGAAATGAGTGTGCTGGCTTGCTTCCCAAAAGCAAAATACATTTCAAAAGACTCCATCTAAGCGTTCATCTTGGATGTCAGAGGGGAACAAAACAGGCATTTTAGAGGGAGTTACAAAATTGGAAGTAATTTGGACATACAGTGGCTAACAATATAACCAAAAGGATTGAATTACCTTAGTGGCCCTGGTTTGCACATACTTCTGCCTCAGTTCAACTTCCATTTTGCCGTGGAAGGAGCTGTGTGAAGTTCCCATGCACCCAGTGTACAGATGGGGAAAGGCACACATTTCCCAGTACTGACCCTCACAGAGGTTGCTTTTTATGTTGCCCAGAGGAGCCTCTGTGGTTGCCTGGTTTAAAATAGTGGCTGCAAAGCAAAACTCCCTGTGGCAAGTGCTTTTGTTATTAGGCAAGAGGCTGTATTCCATGGAATCTGAGACCATGAGGAATGTTGAGGAAGGCTGCGGTGGAGAAAATTGTGACAATTAGGTATTCCTTTGAGCTTTGCTTTTAGATAAAGTGCCTTTTTCTGTTTTCCTTTTATTTAAATATGTGTGTATATATATATATATATATATATATAAAAATATCTAATGACAGTTAAACTAGACAAAACACTAGAGCTTGAGTTTCAGAAATAAATACAAAAATGTGTGCACTTTGCTTAAAATATGCATTATGAAACTATTGGTATTACTTATTTAAGTAGGCAGCCATGTATTTTGTTACTTCACATAATCACAGATCTTCAAGAATTGTAATTGCAATTTTTAATTGTAATTTAAAATTTAGTCCCTTTGACTGAGTTTTTGTAAGGTTTGATGTAAGGATAAAAAAAAGGAAAATTAGGCTCTATTGTATTTTATGCTTCAGTAATTTATATAAGACATGATGCAGAGGATCATAACTTTTTATTATTATGTAGTTTAGAAGTGGGTGGAGGAGACTTTCTTTCAGGTGTTTTTCAATACCTACATCCAGGCTCCAGCCATAATCTCACTTCTTATTTTTGAGGGATGGATAGATGGCTGCTTGTTTACTCAGTATCATTCTGGGGAATCCCACAGGAATGCCAGTGCTGGTCATTTGTACCCCTGGGTACAGAAATCCCACTGGTATCTCCTGGCCTGGAGCTGCTGGCACCAGAAGTGGGAAAGAGCCTGGCTAGACAACAACCATGGCCATTTGGGATTCTTCTGAAAACATGGATCCATTTCACTGTATGACATGTATTTTTGATTTCTATCACTGGGTTTGACAAAAAGACAGATGTAAGACATGACTCAGGAGTTACGAAACTAAACTCAGCCATATCCTGATAACTAGAAACTTTCTCCATGTGTTGAAATAATGAACTGGAATACAAGCCCTCCAAATGTTGTAGGAAGACTGCTAAGATAGGAGGTATTTCTGAGGAATGGAACAGTCAGAAAACTGGGCTCGACACCCAATTTACGACTTAACCAGTCCGTGAGTTGTGGTTTTAAGGGGTGAGATACAAAGGTGAAAAAAAGCCAAATTTTCTCTCTTCGTAAACTGTTCATTCACCTGTGAACAGGACTGCAGCAGTGCTGGCCATCACCTGTGCTACGCTGGGCAGAAATGAGAAGTTTCCTCAAACCAGCATTGTCTTTGAATGCAGAAGAACCTTTATGCCTCTGGTTGAGAGGAGGTGCCCTCAAGGCCGAGGCCCTGCCCTGGCCCTGTGCCGAAGAGCTCTTAGTCCAAACAAATCAAATGAAGGGGTGGAAGGAAGCAAGTGTTTTATTTCTATTTTTTACATAAAACCGGGGAGTTGGAAATTTTTGCTCAGTGCATCACTGAGGTCACTGCCCTGGATTCCAGTGTGAGCCAGAGCTCCTGGTTTCAGTTTTATTTGGGTTATATACTGATTACCTTAATCCTCTGCACTTCTGGCTCAGATGGCAGCATATCCAACAAGCCTACAAAAAATTAGCTGGCTTCAAGCACTCACTTAAGAGAAATTGTGGAAAAGAGTAAATGTTACAAAGACAGAACTTCTGTGCCCTAAACACAATGTTACCCTGTTACCATTAAGGTCACAGGATTGTGTCACTTCATCTGCTCACCATTAACTCAAAGAAACAATTCCTTACAGGAATTATGTGTTTCAGTACCGTTAATGTCTTTGTAACTCTGCTGACGTCTGACCGGTTCTCCTAGGACTTACCAATGTCTTCTCCTGGATTAGACAGGCCTCCTGGAAATTTCCATGCATTTATAGTCTGTATTGGAGGAAAAAAACATTAATGAAGTATGCAGCCTGTGCTGTACTCTCTGATACGAAGGAGATAATGAGCATGTGACTTCTTTTTGTTGACGTTGCAGTACTGTTATTACTCTTAACAAACATCAGTAAGTAGGAACTTGTTCATTCCTGCTTAAGGTGATGATCAGAGAGAGCTTCGGTCTGTATGAACTATTGGAACAAAACATCTACTGATTGAAAATAAACTGTCTAACAGTCATTAGACAACGTTGCTGCTAGATAGAGTAGTTGAACATTAAAAAAAGCTGCTATAGACCGTATAATCTTATATTTAATCACTGATGTATTCCACTTCCATGGTTTTGGCTTTTAAAAAATGTATATATATTTAATCTTACCAACAGGTATTATGATTGTAGTACTTGTTCTATACTGCACTGGCTTTAAGATGACTCTGTGTGTTTGCAATAATCATTTAGTGTAACTTGTCATTTTCATGGAACACAAAAACTGAGGGCTTGTGTGTGATTTATATATAGAAACATTTATGGAATTGCAATAAAGTTCAGTATTAGAACATGAAGTGCAGACTTGGTGGTGTTACTCATAGTGCTAAAGCAGTCCCAGTCCCTACACCCCTTGCAAATGCATAAAGATTTGTAGGCTTTACCTTTACTCCTATGTACTTTTTATTTCTTTCCTTATTAAAAGTTTATGTAGGAAGAAGTTACCCTTCACCTAGAAACAAACACAGTAAAGAAGTACACTGGCCAAAAAAAAAAAGCATTTTTGTCCGTGCAGCAGAGAGGGAAGCTTGTGCTTTCCAGTGATTTGAATCCCCTACATTGGAAAATGCTTCTTTCTGGGCATTCTTAAAGAGCTTGGATAGGAATTTAAAGTAATAGATTAAAAATAGTGCAGATGGAAAATACATACATTTGTCTGCTGGCTTTCAGAATTGCTTTTGGTTCCTGGAAATCTTGGTGTGCTGTGGAATTGTCCTTTCATGATTTAACCCAAATGGCTCTTAAAATTCCATCAGCTCTTTGATTTTTTTTTTTTTAAGCTTTCAGAACATCCTTTCCTTTAAAAGACACCATTTCATGGACACTGGTTCATTTCATGGGGAAGGAGAAGGGAGAGGAGTGGGGTAGAACCAACAGTGGAAAGCAATTGAGCCAATTTGCTTGTACTGAGGTATTTGCTCAGGGCACAAGAAATGTATGAATATTCATACACTTCAGCATTTACACTTTGTTTTATCGAGTCCATAAAGAGCTGTAAAGGGGAAGAGTCAGAAACAATCACATTTTTCCTTTCACTTTCCTCACTTGTGCTGTCAGCTTTGTCCTGGAAAGGTAAGCTGAAATAGTTGACTTGGAATTTACCCATCCCACTTCCAGAATGAGCTGGAGGGAAGAGCACACTGGTGCTCTGGTGTTTTGGGGCCAAAGGATAAAGAGTATGGGATTGAACCCTGTACCCAAACAGAGCATCTGATGTCTCACTAGAAGTGGGTAAAGATTCCTGCACTTAAAATGGCCGGGGGGGAGAAGCTGTAATAAAACCACACATGAAGAAGTTAAACCTCATACCTCCTGGGCTTAAGGAACTGCTATGTCCTCCTAAATATGCAGAATGTGCCATTTCTGGTTTTACTCTGAGAACTGTTTTAGGACATTTACTAAAAACCAAGCATGCAGTTTTGTATTTGTATAAACACATAATTAAATCCCATGTTTCCACATGTTTACAATGTGCTGTTTCTGGAGTGCTCTAGAACTGGAACCACTTTTGGAGCCTGGAGCATGAAAGGTAGGTTTACGCTTCAACTGGTAATTGCTCAGTGTAAGCCTGAAGGTCCTGCTGTAGAAAAGTTCTTGACATTTTACTTTAAGTAAAATTATAAAAACAATTTTTAAAAAAAGCTTCAATTACAGGAAATGAGTTCAGAGGAAGAGAAACACCCTTTTGTGTTAGAAATTCAACATGTTTGAACCTGCCTATGAAAGCACCCTTTCATTTAAGTTCGTTATCTGTGTTGTACTTACTAATGAACTGATGTTTGGGGTCCTGAGAAGGAATCACTCAGTAGCTATTTCAGGAAGGACACAGAAACACAGCCAGTGAGATTCTGGCATAGTTTTAACTGTATAAAAATAAAAAATGCTGCATCTAAGTGTATTTGAGTGTACCTAGGTAAGTTTTGACTGTTTCATGGTAAAACTGCAGTTAATCTCACCATCCTAGAGACACTTGAATTTGCAAAGGAAACCACAGTGGAAGCTAAATGTCTTTTAAAAGGGCACTGCAGTTTTGAGACACGAGGGGTTTCCAGAGGTTTGTGTGGATCCAAACACGAGGTTAGGGACTCTTGGGTCAGAGAAAACAGAAGACTCAAAGCAGGAGGGATATTCATTTTGATGAGTCAATCACCAGTTATAGTTACTAACAAAGCCATTGATTTTTCACAGTCTTTTTCTCCCCTCAAATGG
Source organism: Serilophus lunatus (assembly GCA_013399895.1). Taxonomy (NCBI): domain Eukaryota; kingdom Metazoa; phylum Chordata; class Aves; order Passeriformes; family Eurylaimidae; genus Serilophus; species Serilophus lunatus. The sequence continues at coordinate 551,193 of VXBA01002576.1, read as the reverse complement.
AATACAGCAATCTGTCGGCAGATCTGTTGCAAGACACTCATAAAAAGAAGTAGCTTTTTAATTATCACCATTTTGGACTGGAATAAAAATAAACATGTATTTTTATACTACAGAATAGGCTTATCTAAATGAACTTCTCTATTTTACAATCCTGTAACAAACTTACCTTATTTCTGTCTTGTACAACCACCACCTTTCCAGTGCTTTCATCTAGAACAGCACCTAGCAGAGAAAGAATACTGAAAAAAATGAAGTGCTGGACAACTACATTCAACCTTAACCAAAACCTAACGTGTTCTGATAAACAAACCCCTAATGACACCATTTACAGTTGGCAAGGTTTTGTAGATGAATCACAAAGTGGTTTGTTGGTGGAAAACTGATACACAGTATCACAAAAAAGGTTAAGTATCCTGTATAAAAATACAAAGTTAGCACAGTACCAAGATAAATAATTGCAACATTTAAGTTCCAGATTAGACAAGAAGCAAAAAGAAAAACTTGCTTGGGTTAGTATCAGAACTAAAGAATGCAAGAGCAAGAGGTCACCCAAACAATGTAGCAAGGCTGCTCGCTTCAGCCTGTAATCTTGCTCAAATCACAGGAAATTTTCCAGTGATTCTGGCGCAGAAGCCACCCCTGAGGGTAAGGATTTTTCTCCAGTGAAATTCATGACAAAAGTCCCACCTGCTGTAGTGAAGGTTTGTGTGTTTTCTGGTTAAGAACACACAAGGTTTAGCACTCAAGTGAGCTGACTGTACTGGAAACGTTCAGCTGGTTGACTGTCTGTCAACTCACAACAGGAACTGAGTCAACTTGTTGACCAAAAAGTGTTGCTTCCAACTGAAAAAGTGACACTTTCACTTGATTAAAAAAAACTCAGGATGTCTGACTGAAAAGTGCAGCTTTTCCTTGTGTCCTCCCTCGTGCTCAGCCCATGACTTTTTCCCGCAGATTACAAGTTTTCCTACTTTCTAAAACCCAAGTGTTTTCATGTTTAATCAGCACTGGTCATACTTTGAAAATGTCTCCTTCCTTTAAAACAGGTTATTTGTCTCAGATTTTAAAGAGTGCTGTGGTGCAGCTGACCAGGCTCTTTTCCACATCAGTCATGCATGGGTTTCAAATTAGTAGTTAACAACAAAAAAAGGTTATGTAATTTTTACAGCACAAAAGGAAGAGCATACAGGCAGACCCGTGATGATATATCTGTTTAAAATGCTCTGGGGAAGTATTTCCACAGAAGGGAATTATTAAGGAGTGAGTGTCCAGCTTCAAAACATCCCGTTTTTTAATCATAGATGGCAGACTTATGTGTAGGAGGATTATTTAAAATTATTCTTTCAAGACATGTCAAAGGACGTGCTTTAAGAGGGTAGTCACGTATCTTCCTCCCCATGGCTTGTGACTTCTGTGATTTCACTCCTCCTGTAAATATTTAGCACTGTCCAGGTTCAAGCACTGTACTGATTAGAAGAGGGAAGGGAAGCAGGATCAACTTTGATGCCTGCTGTGATGACAGGCAATGTTTTCCAGTAAAGCCATGCTGCAGCAAAGTGGATTGCTGGGACCAGGGAGGACTGCTGGAGGCAGGAAACTGCTGTTTGAATCAAAATGAAAGTGTTTTCTCTCCTCCCGTTCCTTTTCCCCTGGAATTGATGCCTGCGAGTGTAATTTTTGGCAGGGAAATTCTCAGTGAGGGGATCAGAGTCTCTGCTAAACCCAAAGCAAAAGGAAAACACTAAAGGGGTTTGGTGCCTGGTTCTCCTGTTCCCAAGTGCAGCTCAGAAGGCCCTTGCTGGTGCAACTTGGTTGGTGTCAGTGGGATCAGAGCTTGACTGCAGGCTCTGAACTATGGTTTCAAATCTGAACTATGGTTTTAAACTCTCCCTCTTGCTACAAATGGGGTACCTGGAGCTCTACATCATCCAACATCCACAGTGACTTTGTGGAAAGGTTTATACTTTTAACTCAACCAAGAAATCACTATTGCAACACTGCTTTGTTTTGAATGTTCTGGGGAAACAGGTAAGAAAATCATTAAAAAAATAAAATCCCTTGGACAGCTCCAGGTAATGAGTAATGGAGGGGAAAAATGTTTTCATCCCACCTGTTTTATTTATGATAAAAATTAAAAAAATTAAAAAAAAAATAAAAAAAATTATTTATGATGTAAAAATGCATGCAAAGATGTTCAGTATTGAAAAGCACTTAGGAACCATGGAATGAGAGCTTACATGAGCATATTGCTCCCACTGGCAGCATCAGCAGGCAGGAGTAGGTATTTGTAAAACAACTTGGGAACTACATTGAAATCACTTTTGATTCCTTGGGCCACCATAACCTACACGTGAGGAAGAACAGCTTTTACTTTCCTTCTCCTCCTTTTACTTCCCTTCCCCAGCTCGTGTTCCAGTGCCATTGCTGAGTGGCAGATTTACAAACGTGTCCCTCTCTGGGTGGCCTCCTCGGAGGCGTGGGGAGTGTTGGAAATGCTTCTCAAAAACCATGTTCATCACCCCGTGCACCAGAGGCTTTTCTGTATCTCCACGCATGTGGAAAATCCGGCCGCCTACACACGGATGCAGCGAGTTAGCTGGGAGAGACACCTCACATGTTCCACTATTTCTGAACCACCACAGCCAAGCCCAGTGAGTAAGGTTTGCTCCTCTCTGCTTGGCCACTCTCATCCAGCCTGGTGAGGCATGACCTGACCCTGCTTATTCACACCTTTGTCATCACTTGGCCGGGTGACCCCGAGGCACAAGCCCTGGCTGTGCTGTGCTCACTGCGTGGGAAATTCCAGACAGAAGGAAAACCAGCTGCTGGTCTACTTGGCAGGGAGACCTGCTACCTGCTCCCTGTGCTGGCTGCCCTCTGGCCAGACAAGCACTCTCAGTGCCTGGGCTTTGCATTTTCAGGATGCTCGAGGGACTGAGCCCTGTGTTTCACTGACTGGCCACAGCTTTGAGATGGAGAAAATCCCAGCAGAAAATCATCTCAGCAGAAAATTCCTTTTCTTCCCTGCAGACGTGGGTTCTTTTGTTTGGTTAGGAAATAAAAATGCCTTGGGTTTGACACATACACAATATAAATGTACATATTTAAATATTCTAGTATTTCAGTACAATTAATTAAAAGTAGAATTCCCACTGCCCAGTTTCTCCCTCGTAAAGTAGAAAGGTAATGGAATAAACATATTCCAGGTGATACCCACACTACTTAGTGTATTCTTGGGACGTGTTCCAGATCTACTGACTGTGAGTGAAAAGAACCAATAGAGCAGTCATCATTTCACACAGAGAAATCTTCTTGTCTACCTGCCAAAAATGCCTTTCTTAAGTCTTTACCTCTTTCAAAGCAATTCCCAGTAATAAAAATGCACAGATTTGCAAAGTGGTAGCAAAAAACACACACATGGTATGTTGTGCAGTTTTTAAATTCGTGCAATAAATTAGGAAACCCATCTACCTGCACATATGGAACTTTGTTCAAAGCTTTTTCCTACTTCCAGATTGTGAAATGTTTCAAAGTAGGACTGCTAATTTATGCTCTGAAAGTGCTTTTTTTGTTATATTTCTTGTTATTTTGGGGGTGGGGGTTTTTTTAAATTATTTATTTTTTTGTTATTTTGAGAGTCTTTCAGAGGTAGTGATTCTTCTCATACCAAATCCTTCCTGAAACCCACGGGGGTCACAACACCACGTCTCTCACACGATTTTCTTTCCAAAAGCACTTGCAAGTTGCACTTGAGAAAACCCCTCTTTCAGTTACTCACACGTTTCCTCAAACACTCAGGTTACAACCACAAGGAGTCACACGGTGCTTCTGCTGGGGGAATGCACCATCCTGCTCCGGTTTAACGCCACATATTTTAATGGTGAGGTTTCCATACCTCAGGAAAACATGCTCCAACATGTCCATTGACAAAATCCAAGGCTGCCTTCAGCTTCCACCCTGCCCCCTGCTGGCCTTGGAATCCATGACTCCCACTACTGATGGCAGTAGCACCGACTTGCAATTCAAGGATTTCTTTCCAAAACTTATTTTCACCCGACCTGCTGCTACAATCCATCTTTTGTGAGCTCTTCCTAACTAGATTTGTCAAAGTGCTATTTATGGGTCTTAACACCACTCGGAATAATGGAATAATTGGAATAATGTCCCACACAGTCCCTGCAAGCCAAGGACAAATAAGTCAAGGCTGTAACTGGAGAGATTTGCTCTCCCTATGCCATAATTTCCGGGTGTTAAAGTAACCTTTACCAGTACATGAGGGGTCCAAACAAACCTCTAGATTACTGAGGGATGGGACAGACAATGGGATATGTGAGGAACTCTGCTGAGGGCAAAACCATTCAAATTTGGTGAAGCTGTGTTCAGCTTGCCTGTATTTTTAGTTTATCATCAGTTCCTTGCATTGTGTTATAGGGGAAAAAAGAAAAGAAAAATGGGGAAACTGTCTTATCTAGTTCCTTGGGAATTTTCTCAGTTATGGGACAGCCCCTTTCCAACTCTGGTTGTGGGAGGTCTAGATGAGTAAGAGTATGGTGTCCAGATGTTTGTGTGTTTGCAAATATCTTTGTTTGAAGACTTCTAGGAACAGATCAGAGCAGCTTTCAGACCACTGTAATTTAGTGTAATAATTGTTTTAGCTTCTCAATAACCCCTGTTGGGTCAAGTTGTCCCCATTTACAGACCTTAACATGAGCCTAGTTCAAGCAGATTCCTATATTAAGCAGTAAGGTTACAGAGCAGAGAAATGCTTTGTTTGTTTGTTTGTGGTTCTTTTCTCATTTTAAACCTTCCCGTGGGTTCCCCCAACTCACCTGCAACCCCCAGCTGGTGGGTGGCAAACCCTGGCAGCCTGCTGGGCCCCTCTCCCAGCCACAGGCTGAGGGTGGACGAGCCCTGCTCGGCGTGGTGGAAAGCAAATCCTTGGGAAGCGGCCGCCGCCACCAACGCGCTCTGGAGGATGGGGACACGCAGCCAGACGGCAACACGGCCTTGGTCCCGCCACTGAGCCACGGACTCTGCAAGAGAGGGAAGGGGGGAGGGTCAGGGCCGCGGCCGCCGCTCAGAGACACCCCCTTGCCCTCTGTCTGTGTGGTTTTAAACCTTATTGTGCGTGAGAGATGGGGTTAACGAGGAGGAGTCTGTATTTCCACCTCATTTACCACAGAGTCGAACTACCTTCTGCGTGAGGAATACAACCAGCAGTGACAGGGGCTGCCAGCTCAACATTTCATGTAGTGCAAGGTGGTGTTCACGTGCAAGATAGTGGCTTTTACGTTAGGGTCTGCCACAAGGAACAGGGGGATGTACTCATCTGGAGTGCTGTGTCCAGTTCTGAGTTCCTCGGCACAGGAAAGACAAGGAGATGCCTCCAGCAGAGGATAATGAGAGGTCTGCAGCATCTCTCTTATGAGGAAGAGACTGAGGGAGCTGGGCATGTTTAGTCTGGGTAAGACTGAGGGGGATCTCACCGATGCACACAAATATCTCAGAGGCAGGTGCCAAGAGGATGGTGCCAGTGGTGCCTGTGACAGGACGAGGAGCAATGGCCATAAAATAAAACACAGTAAATTTCACCTCAACACGAGGGCGAACTTCTTCACGCTGAGGGTGGCAGAGCACTGGAACAGGCTGCCCAGGGAGGGCATCGCGTCTCCCCCTCTGGAGACACTCCGCGCCCACCTGCTGCAGGTGACCCTGCGCTGCCGGGGGAGGTCGGACAGGACGAGCTCCAGAGGGCGCTTCCAACCCTCAACAACTCTGCGAACGACCTCTGGCCCCCCCCTGACAGCGCCCTGCACCACCGGGCCGCGGCTCCGCGCCCGTGAGGGGGAGGCGGCGGCTGAGGGANCGCCCCTGCCCGGCACTTGCCCCGCAGCCACCGCCCGAAGGCGGCCCGCTCCACCCGCGGGGGCTGCCGCAGCTCGCCCAGGTCCACGCTCACCCCCCCGAACTTGTCCGGCCG
>VXBA01002576.1:506294-545152 GCA_013399895.1 Serilophus lunatus | reverse complement strand
CAGCCCCGCGCCCCCCGCCACGGCCGCGCCATGGCACCGAGCGGGGCGGGCAGGGCGCAGCCGGGAGCCTCCGCCCCCGGGGCGGTGCCGGCCTCTGCTCCGGAACCGCTCGGCGGCAGGCGAGGGAGCGGCATGTCTGCCTCCTCTTCTTCCAGGAGGAGAAGCAAGGGGCGGGCGGGCACGGGCGGTGGTTCCCCGCGGGATGCTGCCCTGGGCGGGCCGCTGGCGCTGCGCGTCGCCGACACGGTGGAGGCGGGTACGGGGGGACGGGGGTGCGGGGATGGGCTGCCCCCGCCTCGGACCCTGCGGTGGGAAAGGTCTCTGATGCAGAGCCGGCTGAGCCTCCCCTGTCTGATCTGCTCGTGATTCCCGCGGAGAGGTCCCGGCGGGAGCTGAGCGGGGGTGGGAGCTGCGGGGGCGAGCGGCAGCGCGTGGCCGCGGGGTGTTCTGCCAGCCCCATCCCGCGGTTCCCATTCACGGGGGTGCGGGCTGGGCGGGGGGCTCTTGGTTGTAATTATTGGGGAGGGCGGGAAGTGCCGCTTTCGGGCGAAGGGGGAGGGAAAAAAAAAAGGTGTTTTTTTTTTTAAATTTTTTTTTTTTTCCCCTTGGGAATATTAGGAGATGACAAAGTCCCGAAGATGCTGCGCCGAGCGCTGGCGCAGCTGTCGCTGAGCAGCATGAAGGGCGCGGAGCTGTGCATAGGGCGGCCGGCCCTGCTCACCTCGGCTGGGGGGCGGCAGGAGGTGAGAGACCCTTCCTTGTCCCTGCCGCCGCTTTTGCCGGTTCTTTCGCCGCGTCCCTGTTGTGTTCGGCGAGGCCAACACGGAACATGCCTGGAGAAGGACGGTCGGCTGTGCTTTTCCATGTTTTCTGCGCTGTATTTGTATCTTCGTTTCCAGTGCTGGAAAAAATCCTGGTCAGCACAGTGCATGCTTTTGGGTCATGTGCAGAAGGTTCTGGTGGAATTGAGCTTCTTTGTGGATAAAATACATCCCCATCCTTCGTGAAGTGGCTTGGATCATATCTTAAGAGCTCAGTGCTACTTGTGTCTTGCTCTGTGGCACCAGGTTTTAATCTTATCGTCCTTCCCCTTAGCCCGTGTTTTCATAACAAACCATCGCTTGCCTCGGCTGGAAATGAGAGGGGTAAATTCCCAGTTGACAGCTGTTTGCTTTGGAACTCTCCCCAGGTCTGTACTGCTTGGCCCACCACAGGCTTTCCAGGAGGGAAAATCGGGCTGAGTGAAACCACCCAGAAGAACCTGAAGGTGAATCCAGGTGATGCTGTCACTGTGCAGCCTGTGGCTGGTGCAGTCATCCAGGCAGAGGAAGTCGATGTCAGGCTGAGGTATGGAACCTACTATAACCTCGTTGAGGAGAGTTGAGTGGTTTTTTGGGGTTTTTTAAGTCACTCCCTTTCAGAATTTCACCTTTATCTACAGTGATTTTTGTGCTCTGCTTTTATTTGTTGGAATTTTCTTTTTAGGTTTGTAAACTCTGAGGTTTGCTTTTGTTTGTAATTGATATTGACCCCCCCCAAAAAAGGAGTGAAAGGTACAAATCACAGTTATCATGAAGTCATGAATGCTCTGAGAAATTAGGAGTTTATTGATGTGCTCAATGACTTCCTACATTTTTACAAACTAACTTCACTTTCCTGTCAGACCTCAGCCTTCAAACATGGCTTTTTGGTTATAGAAGTGGTTGAAAACACACATTTAATTAAAATGCCAAGGCCACGCTGAATTAAATAATTAAAACCAATATATTTTTATTTATCCATGTTAATATGCAACACATTCTTTCTTTAGAGGTGTGACTTGTCTGAAATACAAGCTAAGGGATGAGATTAGAGGAATTATATGTAACTTGTGAAATGTTTAGATTAATATTTTCTAGGAAACTTTTCCACAGCCAGAGTTTTCCCTCTCAGACAGTCATGACTCAAGCTCCAAGAGTTATTAGACATATGTACCATCAGATTTTTAAGTCATATAAGTGGCTGTTTTTCTAAATAGTAGAGAAAACATGAAAACTGTAATCGATCTGTTTCAAGCTTAATAATTGACTACAAACCAAAGTGCAAAAATATAAATTATTTTAAGAATGAACTCAAGTCCCATTATTCGAATACTGCCTGGAGTTTTAGATGCTGTACAGGTGAGGTTTATTCTCTGCAAATTAACACCTCTGGGCACTGCTTGCTGCATAATTTAGCTTTTCCTTCCAGTTAAAAAATCAATTCCCAGCTTCAGACCCCAACAACATAATTACGTGTTTACTCATCACAAATGCCTATGCTATTTTAAGAGCTGTTATGTAAATTAACTTAATACACCTGTTTCTGTCAAGTCACTTTCCTGATTGTTAAAACTGAGGACCGGGTTTTTATTTGCAAGTCTGGGGCTCCCCCCGTTGGTCAGACTTGGATTTGCAGCAGCTGTGTCTGTTCTAAACGCCTTTAGTGCAGCTGCTGGTCCCTCCTCCCCTCTTGGTGTGGTGCTTTTCAGCCTTCAGGGGCAGATTAAATAAGTGCATTTCTTTTTTTTTTTTACTATGTGTCTAATATCTTCAGAGTTAAGAAGAAGACTGCGGAGTGCTCATCCATCTTTTATGTTTAATCATATCCTATAAAACCAGGAGGTGTTCATTATCCTGCTGCCTTAGTGCTGTGGACTCTGATTTTGTTTTGAAGTAGTTATATCTTGGAAAAGTAATTTCTCTCCCTTCTTACCACAGGGACAAAGATGCCACCGTTAATGCTGAGGAAATGTCTATCTGTCTGCTCAGAAACCTTGGTAAGAGTTCTGCTGCTTCTTAATTTTTGTGGTAGATCTTCAAGTTTTGATTAGAAGAGCAAATATTTTCCTCTTACATTCTTAATCGAGGGCTTGTGGCAAAACAGGAGAGGTTATTTTGTTCACTCCTCTTTTAGGGATCTCTTTGGGCTCAATCTTTTGCCCTGCTGTAAATACCTAACTTCCATTAATTGTGGTTCCATTCCTTCTGTCCTTGGTCCTTTTGGCTGGTTCAAGGTAGGAGGGTTCAGCAGCCATTGCCTGCCTTCTGGCTGATACTGTGATGCACTTCAGAGTTTACTTGCACTGTGAGGAAAAGACTGCAGTACTACACATTAAAAACAGTATAAAGGGTTAGTATTAACTGGAAATGCCAGTCTCTGAAACCCTTTTTTATGTTGGTGGTAAATAAGTCAAATTGCTCTTCATTGGGTGGTAGATACATATAAGAAGGGCAAAAAAGCAAGGCAAGTTGTTCAAGGTAGTGCTGCTCACTACAAATTGTTCTCCACAAAGGAATTAATAACAGTATTGAACTTGGCTGGAAATAATAAATCTTGTTCATGTTTTTGCCTTTTGTTGTGTGTGCCTGTAGGAAATGTGATGTGAAGGCACCCTAATCTTTTTCTGTCAATGCAAGGGCTAAAACCTTACTTTTTTTTGTAGACCAGGACTCTGAAAGAAAGAGGGTTAAGTATTATGAGGCTAAATATTACATAAGGTTAAACATTATGGGTTAAAACATAAAGGCACACAGCAAATACAAAATTTTTTACTTCTTGCAATACTAATTCTGATAACCTCCCTTTGTATGAAATTTTGAAGGCTCACGTTTAATGAGTTTAGTAGGAGAGATTACATATGGTACTGCCAAATGTTGATCTGGTTCAGTCTGCTTGTGTACCCAAGGATCATTCCAAATACCTGAAGTTACCTTGAAATTGCATCACTGCCTTTTGTTATGTTAATTTGTAGCCCTCTCTGGGCTGCCTGATGAAGGATAACCCTGATACAACCGTGTCAGGATGTTATTGCTGCTGGAGTAGATCGACTGTCACCTTCTTTGTCTTTTTTTTTCCTTCTTTAATCTTCTCATAGATGGCAAAATAGTTCTACCAGGAAACCTGCTGGCTTTCACTTTCTATGGCAAACTTTGTAACGTTGTGGTGATGAGAGTGAAAGGAGCTGATGGTGCCGAGCTGACCGCCCAGGGCAGCGCCATTCCCAGCGACCCAGACCTCGAGAGGTCGGATTTGGAGACAAGTGCCTTGGATTTGTCCTTGCAGCTCGGCAGGATGGACGTTGGTGATAGTCCAGAGGCTGCATCTCTGAGCACACCGAGCAAACCAACAGATCCAGGCTCACCAGTTACACCCAGCACTCCACACCCTGGTCACGGGGATGAGTCCGACAGCAAGGGGGATGGTGCAGACCTGGCTGGGGATTTGGAGTTGGCTGGGAAAGGCAGCAGTGAGGGACTCCCGCTGACTGGCAAAACTGGAGCAATAAGCAATACAGACTCTTTTTATTTCATTTCTTCAAGAACTAGAATCACTTTCACTGAGCCCAGGACCAGTGTAGCAGAAGATGACAGCTGTGAGTCCCGAGTCACCTATGATATGATAGGAGGTTTGAGCAGCCAGCTCAAAACTATTAGAGAAACAGTTGAACTGCCCTTGAAGCAACCTGAACTGTTCAAGAGTTACGGTATGATGCCCAAGAGTTGGCTTTCTTCATTTCATACTAGTTTTCTTCTTTAATGTGACTTATTTATAAAAACCCCCAAATACACCCCAGAAATATACACTGAATTGTATGTAACGAGGGCCTGGTATACTTGAATGTCCAAACAACGTTGAGCTGCTTTAATTTTGTAATTATGCTGTACGAATGCTGTGAAGGCGTTATGATTGGCTTGTGTGAAAAATAGTTGAGCAGGGAGGAAATGCGTGTCTGTACAAAAAAATTAGGAATGCATAAGCAGAATTTATAGCAAATAGGAAAGATTTCTGTGCTTGGATGTTTGAGAGTTGCAGTTGTTTGTGTCGTCACAAGACTTTAATTTGTTCTGGCAAAGTCAGCTAATTTTTGAGAAAAACTCGAATCAGTTTTTCTGCTGTTTTTTACCCCTGTGTGTTGTAAGGTTCCTGCAACATTTTCAGGAAGCCTTTGAGGCTCTTTGCTTGCTGCTCACTGTGTTGAGTATGGAATTACAGGGTGGAAAAACGAAATCAATTACTGTTGCCATATATATAAAGCTATACGCAACGTTGTATATGAACTTAAAGAATATTTATGACAAAGCTGAAACTCTGTACTGTGTTATTGATCATAAATGTACATTGTCTAGGTGTGCATCGCTGTGAGGCAGGGCTCTTACCCATAAACACTTCTTTAATATTATGTCTTTGAGGCCTTTTATTTCTCTGCCTTTACCTCTTCCCATACACACACTTTTAGAGTGGAGGTGATTTCAGCTGGGGCAATTTCCATAATGCACAGATGGCTCATTCAGTGTGAGTTTCTTGCCTGTGATCCCCAGGTGTCAGAGGGATGGTGTGAGGCATCTCCATCCCCGTGTGGTCCAGCTTCATTTGCCCCAACCTCAGCATCACTGCGTGGTTTTGTAGTAGCAAGAAAGTTTGCTTCAGTGTCAGTGTATTTTGTACTTGGTCCCAAAAGTGCTTGAGCAGATTCTCTGCTAATTAATAACGTGATAGATGATGTTTCCTTATTAGGTACAAACTTTTAGTAACCATCCAAAAGCTGAGTGTCCTTGTCCGCTCCTGGGAAGTGAGGTTTGGCAGCTCAGGTGAGCCTGTTCCACAGCTCCTGCCAGGGCCAGAAACACCACAGGAGGGAGCAGCTCATGCTTGAATGGAGTGCTGCAAAGGAAACCTTCCCATAGGGTCACTTATGCACTCAGCAGATAACTCCTTTCTTTTTGAGTGTGTTACATCCTAAGGTTCTGGCTTGTGACCTGCACTTGAGGCACCATTCCCTGTCTGATTCCCAGTCCCCACCTGGTGTTGCTTTGGTTGTGTTTCACCAATGTCCTTTGTGCCAGGGTCAGACATTAGTCTCTGCTTTTTGCTTTCTAACTCTTCACCTTCTTCTGTTTTTGACTTAGTGCCCATTTAGTTTATCTTTGCTGGTGTGAAACTTCTGGCAAGCTCTTTACTTGGGATCATAGTAGTCCTTTGTGCAGTTACCTGTATTTTCTGTCCAGCTTTAACTGTACACAGCAGTACTTTATTCTTCTAATGTCCCTTATGTGCTATGCCTGAATGTTTCTGTCTTTCTGGCTCTTAACATTTGCTGTTAAATAGGCAAATTCATCCTTTTTAATGTGTATTTTTCATCTTCTTGCAAGTATTCATGAATCAAGCCTCACAGCGTTTCTGAAATTTTTTTGTAGTGTTGAAGAGAAGTTGGGAATGTGATACAGTGACACTGTAAGAATCATGATAACTTAAAAAACTACATTTATGGATGTTAGGAATTAAGTCCAATAATTTTTTTGAGGGGGGGGGAAAAACTACCACAACATGCAGGAAAAGCCATAATATTGAACTACTGAAAAGTAGTGATTTGAGTAGCTGCTTTTTAAACAGAATCTTTTTGACTTTACAAACAAAACATGTTGATGTATGTCTCATTTAAATGATCCTTCCACTGAAAGTCCCCAGTTTTAGCCCAAGTGATGTGTCAGAGTAATTAACACTGGGGTCATGTTTGTCGGTCGTAACTGGGACGGTGATATGTGCAAGTGGCGCTTTAGTCTGGCATTTAGCACAAAGTAACTTCTCTCCCCTGTTTGTGTGCATGTGCTTGTGTGAAGGAATCCCTCCCCCTCGAGGAGTGCTGCTGTATGGCCCTCCAGGCACTGGGAAGACTCTGATTGCCAGAGCCATTGCCAATGAGGTTGGCGCTCACGTCACTGTCATTAACGGCCCTGAAATAATAAGCAAGTAAGTCCACTCGCTTTATTTGTGTAGATGCTATAAATGTATGAGCCCAAAGTCTGTCCTGGCATCTCTCTGTTGTGGGCAGATGGGTTGGCTGTGGGCTGTCTGCCTGAGGGAGGCCAAATGGGAAAAGGGTTCTCTCAAGCAGGGGTTGTGTCTCTTCTTGTATGTAAACAGCTTTGTTAGACTCAGCTGAGAAATTTGTAAATTGAAGAGGGGACTAAAATCTGCATCTGCAACTGTGTGTAGGTTAGTTCTGCAACGAGAGTAACTTCTTAAAGCACACTGGCAATTAAGATGGCACTGCACAGATTAATGTCTCTAGGGAACTAGTTTTTTTTATTGTTCCTCAAAAATGTAGATAAAATGGTTTCTAATAGAGAAGCTCTTCCCTTTATTTTATTTTTTACTTACTAGATAGATGTATCCCTGTTTTACCTGTTTTACCCTGTTGTAACCCTGCTTTACCTTAATTTCTTGTGCCTGTGGAAATTAGAGATTTACATATCTTTGGGGACTTCAAAAGTGTGCACTGTGGCTTTTTGTAACTCATGAGCAGTGATCTTCTGAGTTGCCATTGGAAAAGGCCAAAAAAAAACCCCTGTTTGTTATTAAAATCTTTTAATTCTTGTAGGTTTTATGGGGAGTCTGAATCGAGGTTACGTCAGATATTCGCTGAAGCCTCTCTGCGGTACGTTCTCTTGGGTGATTTTGTTGATGTTCTTAGAGGGAAAACATTTGCAGGAATCCTTCAACTTGTAATTTTTTTCCTGCAGTGGTTTCTAAAAGGAAATAAGTTTGTTTACACAGAGCTTAGCTAGAAGGAAAGCAGTGAAATTCTAGTATGCCTGTTAAGTCCTTTTGGATGCTGTCCTTTTTCAGGGGCTGTTACAGATGGTGCCAAATCTCTTGGTCTGTTTCACCTGGATCAAGATTTTTTGACTGGTTTTATCTTTGCAGACCAACATAGCACAGTGCTGAGACTTGAAAGGCAGCTCTGAGTGTTGGTACTGAGTACAGCATGCCTCTGGAGTAGGTTGGCATTCTGCCCAAATTTATTAGATCTGTTAAAGGCATACTTTAGAGTTCTGAGTGATTGGTGTTCACATAGCAAAAGACTGCTGCATACTGAAGGTATTAGTTGTCTAATGTATTAGTCACTTCAGTTTGAGTAACACCATATTCAAGGTTGAAGCTTCAAGCTGCCTAAAGGAGTGGGGTGCTTGCTAGATTTTGTAGGAACTGGACATTTTCCATGAACAGCTTTTCAATTCCTCTTTCCTCAGTGTTTTAAATCTTCTTGAGCACCTTAACATATTTTTTTTTCCTTTATTTGTTTTCCCCCCAGTCGCCCCTCAATTATATTTATAGATGAGTTGGATGCACTCTGTCCAAAGAGAGAAGGGGCTCAGAATGAAGTGGAGAAGAGAGTTGTTGCTTCATTGCTCATGTTAATGGATGGCATTGGCTCAGTAAGTCAACTGTCTTGAGACAATTAATATGTACAGGGACTTGCTGAACAAAATAATTTTGATTCTACAGTGGGGCCAGTTTCAGATGTTTGTGGGGAAAGAGAACATGCTCAAGTGAGATTTTTTTTATAGTATTCTAATCCATTTCTGGATGCTAAGCAGAAGACACAGGAGGGGAATGTCTCCTGATAACTGTGAGATTAAAAGTAAGTAAGTGAATTCCATTCACTTCCCTAATTTTCCTTCTCCTCTTCTTGTAGTTTTGGAGATCAAACTGAAATGTCAGTGATACCCCATCATTGTGTAAAGCCAGGTATTTTTAATTGCTTTGGTGATGTGTAGCCTCCATGATTAAAGGCAGCAACAGCTGTTTCGAAGCCTTGGTAGTATATGTAGGACATAAACAAAAGCCTACTAAGGAAACAATAAACTTAATAAGAGTACATTATAGATTAAGCCCCTAAAGTTTGCCGATCTCTCATCAATTATTAAATGATTATTAGCAGGAAAGATGAAAGAAATCTGTCAACAAAATGAAAATAATTTGCTGCTGTTCATGTAATTTACGAGTTTCTCACTGTTTTCCTGCATGAGGGTTTGAGTTGCCCAGTCTGGAGTTGGTCATGGGGAGAACATATTTTCTGGTGGCAAAGGCTGATGGATAGTCTTCTTGGAAAAACTGCTTCTTTCACAAAAAGAGAATTACATTGCAGGAGACCTGCTAACTGATCTTGCCTCTTTTTAAAAGTGAAAAAGCAGAGCTTGAGGAAATGGTTTAGGATTTTTGACCTTGATTTTCCTACTGAACCTACAGGAAGCTTTATAACCTCCTGTCTCTGCTGGTTTGGATACCTGAACTGATTTGTTTCCCAACCTTGTTTATTCAAGGTCTGCTGATAGTGTTTTGTTCTTCTGCCAACATTGCAATTTAGCTTAAACACTTCTTTTTATTTTCTTGGTTCTTAATTTTCCTGATACAGGAAAGCAGGATCTTGGGGATTAAAGTGGGAGACACTGGGATGAGAGCATTTTGGAGTAAAATTTCTGCTGTGTTTCCTGTATTTGCACACAACCTGTCATATCCCTGAATTGCAATTAGGGATGGGTTGGATGGGATCACTGCTGTGGGGTATATAATCTGCTAAGTTTGAGAGTGAGCATCAAGATTTTAGTGTGTGTGTAATGGCTAGAAAAAGAGGGAAGAAGTATATTTATAAGCTGCATGGCCTTTAATTGTGCTTTAAAAATAATATTTTGCACTGTTTGATGCCTTCAGGAAGGGAGCGAAGGTCAGCTCTTGGTGCTTGGGGCCACCAACCGCCCTCATGCCCTGGATGCAGCCCTGCGCCGACCTGGGCGTTTCGATAAGGAGATAGAAATTGGGATTCCCAATGCCCAGGATCGCCTGGACATACTCCAGAAGCTTCTCAGGAAGGTTCCCCACTCGCTCACAGGGGCAGAACTGGAGCAACTGGCTGATAGTGCACATGGCTACGTGGGTGCAGACTTGGCAGCCTTGTGCAAGGAAGCAGGTAGGACTCTGTTGAGCTTATTTAGGGTCTTGCTTTCCTGTTAGTCTCTTTATTTTAAAAATACATCAGATCCACACTCTGCACTTGGCATATCTCCATGAGTTTTTCTACTCTATAGCCTACTCCTTCTGTACAAAAATCCCGAGTCACTCAGTCTACACAGCTTGTCCTACAGGTCCTGGTTCCCAGGATGTGGAGACTGTGGGCCTGGGCGGTGTTTACTGCCCCTCCTTCCCATATTCTGTGCCTGTATTCCATTTTCCTGCAGGCGAGGAGCTTGAGGCAGGGTCGAGGGGACTGTGTGCACCTTTGGTCAGGTTGTGCTGTGGAGTGAGGAGAGCTGGAGAGCACCAAGCCAGAGGCTGGGAAATGTCCCTTGGCCTCTGAAACAGCCATAGCCCTGGAGAATTACCCATGTGTCGTGCAGCCAGGGTTCACTATGTTCCAGGGAATACTTCACCATGAGTTCACCTCTGTTTTCTTTGGATGGAATACTAGAAGCACACTCCATCAGTTTTTAGGTTTTGCTAGAACACCTCTGAGTGGTTTGAGTCCTTGGACCTTTAATGTGCCCGTGAGCAGCCTTTTGAAACAGCCTGGTTAAAATATGACTCTCCAGCTCTGCTTACACGTAGTTGTGCTCCCTTCTAGGTCACAAATACGTTTGCTGTACGTGCCGGTTACTTGTGTTTCCTTTGGCACTGGGGAAGCTTCCTGTGGCAGTGGCACAGAGCATGGATAATTCTTACATTGGAATTAACCATGGAGATGACAGAGGTTTTATTAGGGGTGATGGCACCTTGAGCAGAAAAGCTTTTACTTCCAGTATTTTTAAGGGATAGTTCTCAAATATGAATTTGTGGACTTTCTTATGGATCAAGCAGAAAAGAATAATGTACAGACACAGACTATTTTATAGTGCTCTTCTGTTGGCTTCAGATGTTTTAATCTCTGTTTGAAATTGGAAAACTTTTTTTTCCCTGCTTGTATACATTTGCTTTTTAAAAAAAGATAAACTGCCTTTTCATTTCCTCCCTCAGTGTCTCTGGAAGCCTGTCAGTCTGCCTGTGTCACAGTACTCACATAGGAAACACTTGACTAATGTAATCCAGGGTTTTCAGTCAGAAGTGTTGTGGTTTCGATTCCAAACATGACCCAGCCTGGGCTTGACTTGTGCATGTGCACATGGATTCTAGGCACTTCATAATCCAGCTTTATATTGATACTAACCCACTCAACAAGGCCCTTACAGAAAACAAATTTGGAATGTTGTGGAAGATACAAAACTTTGGGCACCTACCAGCGACTGATTGCAGGACATACTGTTATCTGCACCCAAAGCCAGTGCTGGCAGTGAGGGAAGAAGGGTGTCTCCTTTCTGTTGCTCTTCTTTCCTGCAGTTGCAATCCACGCTGTTAAGTTTCCTTGTCGTTTGTTAACTTGGAGTGACCTCTGCTGGGGAGAACACAGTCCAGCACCTTTAAGTCTTTGCAGCCCACACGAATTGTTCAAAAGTTGCAAATTCAGTCCAAGTATTGCATAAACTCAATTTAAGTTGCTCATTTTTATCTTAGTTGGATTCTTTTTTCTCATTAAGCTCTTGGTGTCTGTATTTTATGCTAAATTTGCAACGCCTTCTGAAAATATTAGTGCTTTTTCTGGAGCTAAACTTAGAAAAGGCTAGCTTTTTTAACATGCTGTTTTTCCTCAGTGGAGCAAAATTATTCCATATGGCAAGTTTTCCAGTGTTTTGTCTAGTTTCCTGTGTTGTTCAAGCAATGGGCTTCTCTGGCTTCACTTAAGAAACTGTGCTGTGGGCCAAGCTAACTTGCTGTCCAGTAATGCTGTCTGATATCCAGCCCAAGTTTTCCTTGTTTAGTTTTATCCCATTATTTCTATTTACATCCTCATAGAACACGTTTGCTCTCCCTCCTTAGTGTTTACACCCTTCAGATATCTCTGGGCTGTTCTCATGTCCCCTACCTCCTCATTCATTACTGAGCCAAACTATAAATATTTAGCTCTTTTAATCTTTGCTCATAAATAAGTCCTTCCTGCCTTCCGAGAAATTATGCTGATTTTTCTCTGAACTGCCTCCAGTTTGTCAATAACCTTTTGGTAATGTAGGGCTTACAATTGAACATAATATTTCATATATATTACAGCATAAAACATGGTATAAACATACAGTTAAGGCAGCTGGTGCACAATTTAAAATTTGTGGAAGAACTCAGTTGGTTATGTTAAGGTTACTTGTGCCACTCTCAGGCTTGATGTGTGGCTAAGTACAGGTGAGACGTGGAAACTAACTTAGAAAAAGGATTTCAGAACTCAGGAATGCTTGTTCAGTTTGTTGGTACAGGATTATTGTCACTTGCTTATTGTATTTGTTTTTATGTCCATGGGAGTCTCTCAAGTCCTGCTTACCTCATTTATATCTTTAGGTATTTTATTTGTGGCTAAAGATGTTTATGTTCTTACTACCAAGTTTAGATCACTTCCAGAGGATGCATCATTCCTTATCTTTCTACTTCAGTTGTGGTTTTTTAATGCATGTATTGTGTATATACTGCTTATATAAACCCAAGGGCATAGGAATTACTGTAACATGGTAAATGTAGTATTTGTAGGGCTATGATGGGCAAACTTTTTGCATCTCTAGTCAGGTTTCCTAGGAAACTTCATTATAAAAGCTTTGAAGTTTGCCTTCTGTATAATTCTGGAGATCACATGTTAATAAAAAGTAAATAACTCTTGCAGAATTAATCATGTTCCAACTGTTTTCATGGCAGAGCTTGTTTGTTCTCTGGTGCAAGATTTGATTAGTGGTACTTCTGGGGTCAAACACACAAGTGTTCTGTTCAGTAACTGTACATTTTCATGGAAGTTTTTAGGGAGTTTTGGGAGGCTGTAATAATGTTCAGATTGCACTCAGAGTTTCTAGGCCCCCACATATATGGTGTGTGCAGAATTGTGGTGTTGTGTGTGCTGGAATGGGCAGGGACAGGAAAGCTGGACCAGAAACCTAGAGAATCTTCTCTGGATGTTTCCAAACAGGATATCACGACCAAAACCCATGGCACCTTTATAAAGATGCTTATAATAATCAGTTAAAAGTGTTTTTATTTGGTCTGCTGAGATTTTTAAAACATTAATGTTTTTTAATTCCACTACCTTGTTTTCCTCTATTAAAGATAAAGTTGTAGCCTCTCACAAAACAAAACCACAGTACTTTGTGACTTTACAGGAAAGATGTTAGGTATGAAACTTGCAGCGTTTGCTGCAAGGGTGGGCATAGGGTGACAGACATGAGCTCTTTGTGTGCATCTGTCTCAGCCTTAATTGTTGTGCAGAGAGCCTGATGCCCTTGAGATGCTGTTGCTTCTCCTTTATTTAATTTGCCACATGGTCTTTTATTAATCCCCTAAAAATTATAATGATTTTAGTTTATCGGCAGAGATAAGCACGGCACTCTTTTTTTGTTTTTAAAGTAAAATACATGAAATGTTAATTATGTAGCAGGGACATGAATGGTATAAACTGTACTGGATGTTAGAAGATGCTTAGCAACAAAGGTTTCCAAATATAGCAATTTATTATAAACTTATCCTTCTATGGCTGCCTGTAGCATTTCAAGAGGGTGAATATAAATATAGCTTGATTTCTTCAAGAAGTGGGTTCGGTCATATTGTTTACAGAGAAAGGAAGTATTTGCTTTGTAACTCTCAGAATTTATCTTGAACATCCTTGTTCATTACACATGATTTCAGTGTGCTGATATAAAACACTTGGGCTGTGATAAGATAGCATCATGAGGAGAGGAAGAACAAATGGCTTTGTTTAAATACTGGTCTCTCTTGCAATAACATGGATCTGCTCCCAGTGAGGATGCTGCACTGCAGCCACTGAGACTCAGACTTGTGTCAAAGCAGCACTGATCTCTTTGTTTGCATCAAGGGTTGTTTTTTTTAAATTGCCTGAATGTGATACAGTTGAAGGTATCACTCTGCTTAGCCTTTAGGATTAGGATGGTTTTGCTGGCTCGAGCTGGCTGTTAGAAAAAAATCTTTAAATAATTGAGCTCTGTCCTTGATCAGTTTGAATGCTCTGATGAATCTGTGAAGCTGCTTGCCCAGACATAGGATGCTGGCTTGTGTTTATAATTCTGAGTCCTGTGTTACTCATTTGCCCCTTTAATTATCCCTGCATACTGATGAATAATACACCTTTATGCTGTTTAATCCATAGCTCTGTATAGTGGTTTTATGTAGATACTAGATCCGTAAAAGTGTGATTTATGCAGGAGGAGACTGTACTTGGCTTTTGTTGGAGCCGAGGAACTTCCTGCTGTATCTCCTGTGACCCCAAAAGAGTTTCTGCAATCCACTTGCATTAAAATGAAGAATTGAAAAAAAAAAAACCTGGTCAACTAAAAGGCTGTCTCTTCTGGTTTTTTTGTTTTTTCTCTGCAATGGATGGGGAAATAAATTCCCCTGAAGCCCAGGAATGTCTCTTTGTTGGATCCATGTGGGTTCTCTTTCCCTGGCTCCTGCAGTTTTGGTAGCCTGACCACCTGTGGGAAACATGAGCCGTGTGGGCTGATGTGGTTAACAGTGAGTCTCTGTGCACCCCGAGGACCAGCCTCTGACTGTGAGGCCTTTCAGTGAGACAAACACTGCCTTCAATAAGTGGATTCTCAGCCTCCTATCTCAGACCGAGCTCTTCGTTTCGCCTCGGTCACGGTCCCGATGAAGCAGCCCAGTGTTGGGGCATCCAGAGTGTCCCTCCTTTCTCTAAGCTGTAAAGATTCAGTCTGAACCTTTTCCCAGCATGATTTGAACCTGGGTTCTGCTGGGGATGTACAGCAAATGCAGATATTTCTCTTGGATGGTCATCCTAAATGTCGGAGTGTGGGCTGAGGCGCTTGAGAGTGTTGATTTTGTGAAGGCAGTGGACGACCAAGGCAGTGGGATTGTTTGTTTTATAGGGTGGTTTTTGGTTTGTTTTCAAATTAACTGATTGCAATTACAGACTTGAAAGGGAAAGCACTGCTTGGCATGTTGTAATTATTTCATTCCCTCATGGAAAGCGACTGAAAACACCACATCTATGTTAGTTATTTATTTATTTGTAGCTTGGATGAAGGTTGTGTGCAGCAGCATTGCTTCAATCTGCCTTTGCGTTCCCTAACTGAATACTGGATCCCATGTGACACTGAAAATGAGGTGGGAAAGGCCACTTGCCTTTGTTTGAAAAGGTCATGTAGCAAAAGTGGGAGTTTTGGGAATATTAATAACATGCATAGTTAGATGATCAATACCAAAAAATGTGTTCTTACGAAACTGAGAGATGCCGGTGCATGTTGTGTCCCTTTTTGTAGTTATTTTTTCTTATATAAAATCTTTGACCTTTTTTGTGGTGGTTGTTTGTTTTGTAATGGTTCTCCATTTTTGTTTTTGAACGAGGAACGAGGCACTTACTGCAGTCAGGGCATGTGAACTTTTGGTTTTCATCATAACTAATTTTAAGTGTGTGTTTATCTGAAACTGGCTTACAGTTAATTGGATGATGGGATTGCTGACTTCATACTCAACAGTTGTGGGTTGGGTACTTAATAATCTTTTTAAAGCACATCCCATTCTGTCTGCTAATATTTATATAAGCGGGAAATAAAGAGTAGTTTCAGAAGAGTTGATCAATAACTGTCACTAATACTTTAAATTAGCCTTCTTGGCAGATAGACATGGCATTCCTGTTTCTGCAGCTTGAGTGGTACAGAAGAAATGATGTTATTCATGTGTGGCAGTGCATATATATATATATATATATAAACTTAAATGTCCCTATGTGGAGGGTCAGCCCCAAAAGAAGTTGTTAGGTTTGAAGGGTGAGGGGGTGCAGGAGGCCAGAGCAGCCTGTCTTGGTGCAGCCCTGCCTGTGCAGACTGGTGGGCTGTGAGATTGCAGTCAGAATGTCATTCCTCAGCTTGCAGACCCTGAAAACTTAAATAAACCAATAAATTTGGGGCTGATACTGTCTTAGTCATCAGCTTTACTTCAGGCAAGCCGTTGTGTAGAAATGGGAAAGAAGGAGAAAAGTCCAATGTTTTCTGACTCCCTTTTGGGCTCCTGGTGAAATGATTTTCTGGATTATGTAGTGGCAAACTTATCTGAAAGCAGTCTAAGTTCCACCATCTTTTACCATTAATTAAGCAAAAGAAGATCCTCTGGTGAAATGTAGCTGAAGTTGTATAACTGTGTTATTTCTGTGGGAGTAAAATCAGCATTAGCCATGTGTGGCTAGAATGACTAAGTACTACTAGGGGACAGAACTTAAATATTTTCAGTCCAAGTTTTCATAGGTCTCCTGACTTTAATTTTTAGCTATATCCTGACTTGCCAACATTCCTAATTATGATTAGACTGGCATTTAGCCACTGTTGCCTCTTGTTTGTCTGTCCTTATTATTCTGGTAGCCTGACAGTCCTTATTTTCCTTCTGACACACGTGTGACTGCCTTTAGCTTAGGTACATTGATGTATGAAAGCAGACTAGGAACAGGCAGTCTGGTATTCCTGACTTCCCCCTTGTCACTGTATTAGGATAAATGACGTGTGTGTACCTGATCTGTGAATAAACCGTTTCCTGTACGAAAGAAGTTTGGAAAATATGGTTCCTCCTTCCTTCCTTCCTTCCTTTCCCTCCCCTGTCATACCTCTCAGCAGCTTTCAGGCAGCTCCCAAGACACGTTCCAGCAAACGTCAGGGCCCTTTATGAAGGACTATAAATCGTGTACATAATCCCCCCAGCAGGTTAGTGCTCAGGTTAGCCCAGTGAATGTGCAATGTTATGGTTACAAGGGATTTAAGGGCATTATCTTTCCTGTGCAAACAGTGTATGAAAGTTCTTCAGGGATTTTCCCCTCTAGTGCTGGCAGCTAAGGACAGATTGCAAAATGCAGGTTTGAGAGCAAAAGGTAAAGGTTGCTGCTTCTTGATTTTTTTTTTTCTATATGTGAATTTTATAGACAGGTTAAATTAAAAAAAAAAATTATTACAAGTTATATGAAATGGTTTCTCCATTTATGAAACTGTTAGATTTTGAAGTGTAGCATGTAAAGATGATTAAATAGAGGAAGATGCCTCACCCAGTGCCTTTAGGAAGCTGAGATCTCACCCATCCATGCTCCTCTGTTCAGCATTCCTCTGCCAGCCATGCAGCTGGATCTGACAGCTGTCACCTAGAGAAATGGTATGAGCCTTCTGGGTTTGGCCAGAAGAACTTGGGAGGAAAATGCCAGATTATCAGGGAAAGAATAAATATTTCCTTTTGTAAACAAACTTTTAAGAAGATTACAATTTCTTTGAAGCTCCTTACAAGTCCTGGTAGAGTAAATCCAGACAGGATGGGTTTGAGGAAGAAATATGGGCAGTAAATATACATGATTCACCATTTTGTTTGGCTCAGTTTACTTCCTCAAGTGTTGTATATATTATGCTTTGGGAAACCTAAAGTATATATGTTGGTCATTCTGAGTGGATGCTTTCTATTATTTACAGTAATGTATAATTATACACAGACTGACAAATATAGCACTGTCATAGAGTCTGTTTTTAGGCTCAGTTATTTGTGATTATGATCTAATATGCCAAAACTTAGCCAAGCTATGAGCAAGAAAATTTTGCAGGCAAACAGTGCAATCGACCTCATGCACAACCTGGTACCAAAGAAGGATCATCTCTACCAGGACAGGGTGTTCTGCTGGGTTTTTTCCCTTCTGTCCACTTAGTTTCCTCTGTTCTAGACAGACAGGATGAGTTGGTGAGGTAGAGCACATAGTTGCTGGCCTGGAACAAGCTGTTTATTTTCCGTTGTTTGTAATCATGCATGCCTTGTTATGCTGCTTTCTTTCTTTTTTTTTTAACTGGGATTTTCTGTTGCTGGTCCACTAAGGGTCAGTGGCTGCATTCTGAGTTCTGTCCTGCACAGGGCAGTCCCAGGGACTGATGGTGTGTCCTTTTACTAGAAATAGGTATCCCATGCCTGTGTGAGCAGTCCCACTGACCTTCCAGCAGGCTGAGTCCTTCCTCCCCTCATCCAGGAATGGAATGTGAGAACCCGCTTGCCCACTTCTGAGCCATGTCAGTCACTGCCCAAAGGTTGTTGGTATTCACCCAAGGCTGTTGGTATTCATCAATGCTGAAGAACAGAACATCTGAAAAAGAAGCAGGCAGAACTGGGATGAATGCTGTGCTCAGAGTCAGTTTACAGCAGTGGCATGCCCTCACCCCAAAGCATTGCCAAGGGGAGCTAATCTGAGATGCTGGGTGTTTTCTGAGGTATTACTGTTTGAATCTTCACTGTAACTCCTGTAGTAATAAAGGTGGGTTTGCTGGAGGTGTTACACCTCCTTTACCTCCTCGTTGCTGCTGGCAGCATGGTTTGCATCCTACCCTGCTTTTCCTTACAACTTTCAGTGTCTCCAGACAAGGATGTGTTTTCCTGCCTCTGGCAAACCACTGGCTGTATCCTTCTCTTGTTACTGAGACCTCCCCCCCTCCCCTCTGGTTAGAGGTCAATCTGAAGTGCAGGAAAGAATGATTATGATAACAGGAGGAAACAGGAAGAATCATGCTTTCTTTTTCAATCTGTTTTTTATTATTGTTTTAGTGTAAAACATTGTTTCAATTAAAGGCTGACCTGTGCGGTGGCGTGTGCGTGCACATTGCTGAAATGAATTCCGGCTTTGTTTGGAAAGCTGTGACCTCTTTATTCCTGTTCTGGATCAAGGCTGTTGTGTTTTAAAACCTGCTGCTGAGGACTGTAACTTCACTGGTGCTCTCATAGCACTGGCAATAACAAACTTCAGGAGCAGTGTGCGCCCTGGCATTTTTATGTGCTGTGCTCTCTCTGTTTTTAAAATAAGCTTGTTTGCTTTTGAGTCTTACTCGTGCCATGGAAAAAAGATAACCATGACAATTCTAAGGCATCAAGTAGGCACTGGGTGCTTGGTGGAGCAGATACAGAAACGAGCAGAGATCTTTATCAGTTACTTGCGTTCCCTATGTCTTAATTTTGTGGTGTGCTATGTATTTGCATTTTTTTGAAGTGAGAGTGCCATGTGAATTGACTTTCCCAAAAAGAAAACGTAAGATTGAGCCCCAGTACCTGCTTTCAGCCTGGAAAGCATTGACTCTTTGTACTGGAATAAGATGTCAGGTTTGTTACTTGCTTAGATGCAATTTTCAATTCTGAGAGGTGAATCTATGTTGTCTCAAACTGAAGTTTTTTTGTTTGCTTAAATTGAACTCAGAGGAAGGAAGAAGGGGGCAAGGAATAACACAAAAGTTGTCTGGGCTGTTAAAATGAGTCAGTTGTGTTTTGTACTTGTCCTCTGGTGACCAGGTTTTCATTTTTCTTCTTGGCCTCATGGAATGTTTTTATTTATATATCTTATTAGTTTTGGATGTTCTGTGCAAGGGGAAACCTGAATTACCAACTCTTTTTTTTTCCCAACTCTTTTTTTTTCCTTTCTGTTATTGTATAAAGAGCCTGGGTATTGGATGCAGGTGCTCAGGACTCTGCTGTAATGGGTAGTTTATGTAGAGACACCAGCTGTACTGCTTCACAGGGGACATATTATATCTCTTCACATGTTGTATATATTTTAGGAAATGCAGAATTCCTGTCATTGTCAAAAACTTTGCCTGTCTACTTTTACCAGTGCCTCTGTAGGGAGGGGGGAAAAAAAAAAAAGACAACAATCTGCTGAAAGTTAAAACCAAGTCTATTTTCAGAAACGGCTTAATCCCTTTTATTGTCCTTTCATGTAGCACTAATTGATGTTTTGTTTGGTTAAATATAGAAGAGACTTAACAAATGTTTGTCTTTTTATGGTCATGCAAGGTGAACTGGTGTGCTATGAACTGCCTGGTTTGTTTGGGAACACATGGCAAGAGAGATTACATATCTGATGTGTGTATGCCTGCATATAAAATGATGTTCATCATGCAATAATATACTAAATAGTTGACAGTCTCAATTCACAGGGTTGGGAATAGAAGCAGTGAAAACTCCCAATTATATTAGACCTCAAAAGGTATAATTATACAGTGGGAAAACCGTCATGCTTCTGGGCATCTTACATAAACAGGGGCTGTAGTTGCTCTCTGGGGGATGCCGGGAGCTGCAAGTGGTACAGCCTGGTCCTGCCCAGGGAGTATTGATATATTGATGTGTGAGAAGGTGGGACCTGTGTGGCTTTTGAAGGATGAAATTATAGGGGGAAACCAGGAATTAGTATCCAGATTTATTGGTATTGTGCGTGAGTTATTTGGTCAGACAAAGGAGAGGGTAAAAGCTCTGTCTATGCTTAAAAAGTATGATTGCTGAAGGAATGAGAAGCTGTTGGGTGCTGCAGGGAATGTGTGTTGCATATCAAGAAAAACAGAGGTGTCTGGTGTCTTACTAGGTGGTAGAATAAGATTCCAGTGAAAGTTGAATTAACCAGTGTGTTTTCAAAAGCAGCTTGGAAAATAGTCCTGATAATAGAGAAATGGACACGGTCACCTTGAATATTCATTGACCCTCTCCCTCTGTGGTTCAGAATGGTGTTCAGATCAGTGTGTTGACCTTTGGAGGTTTTACCCTGTTAGCTTCATCTCTGGGAACACAAGAACAAGGCTGTTTCATTCTGTCTTCTGGAACAGATTTAGTTTATCTTCTGTCTGTGGTCATTACATCCCCTTTTTCGTGCACTCTCATCAGAAGTGTCTTTTCCTTATTCTTTGCTGTAGCTCAGACCTTCCTTTGCACATCATTTCCTTCCCAGTGCTGCTGTGTGTCGGTGTGTGGCTCACTGTGTTTGTGAGGACCAGGAGGAAGTCTGCATTATTTCCATGTTTTTTTGTTTTAATAGGTTTGTGTGCCTTGCGGAGAGCACTGGGGGAAAGCCCTAACCTGTCAGACACCGAGGTGGCTGGGTCAGTGATGATTGCTTTCAACGACTTCCTGCAGGGGATGAATGATGTCAGGCCCAGTGCCATGAGGGAGGTGGCAATTGATGTGCCAAAAGTAAGTTGTTTTGTGCAATGCTCCGGCAGCGTTGCCAGAGCCACGTTAAGGGAGGAATTTGGAGAAGTGGAAGCCTTAAGTTACCAATAATGTGCATCATTTTTTTTGTTTGCCCATTAGTTTATTTAATTAAAATTTTGAAGAACCATTTGTGGAAGCTTAAATTCCTAATGCTTTAGGAAGGGTTTGTAATGCAGGAGCAGGTCTCCTGATCTGTAGTTTTATATGCTGAGTGGGTTAATGGAGTAAAATCTTAAGGTGTTTGTTCAGAACAGGTCCTGAACAGCCATGAAAGCTAGAGCCTTTTATAAAGCAAACACAGACCAAGGCAGTAACCAGCTGTTAGCATATGCACCCAAAGTGTATTGAAAGCAAGCTGTGAAGAGTTTAATTGCTGTGATTTTTGTATAAATATGACCTGAATGTCTTCAGTGGCATTACATGTCTTTAACTGAAAGCAGAATTCAGTACTGTGGGTAGGTTATCACTGAGCCCGTGATGGGCTGTGATTATATCAGCAGTTCTCTTGGAGGTGGCCAGGTTCATCTCTACCCTGCTCTCTGCCCTCTCAGTTACCTATTGCAGTGGTTCAGTAGCAGACCCAACATAAGCTGGGCTGGGGAACTGATCTGGTTTAAGGCAACTGTGATCTTGTTTAAGAAGACTGAGCAAAAGAAGGTGTGTTTAGTCTCACAAAATCCTGACTCTGTGGGTGGTTGTGCTGGTGTTTTTCAGCAGCTCCCCAAGCCCTGGAAGAAAACATTGCATGAAGATGAGTCATTGGGGAATTAGGTTGCACAACCATAGACCCTCATTCCCAAACTATAGGAATGGGAAATCAAAACCTGCCAACGGGATGCTGCTCACAGCCAGCTGGGATGTCGCACTTGGCTTGCTGAGAGTCCATGCTGTGCAGGCAAGTGCCGGGTGGAATTGCCTGGGCTGGCCCCAGGCAGCTTTTCCTGGAAATCATGTCATGGCAGCAATATCCGCAAGGGCCAAATGGTTCTGCTGGGAACCAGAGTTACTAATTCTTTTGTTGCTTATTGTGCTACTGGCTCTTGGGCTGGTCTTGTTATTCCTGTGCTTGCCTCTTAGGCATACCAGCCCCTTTGGAGCCATGTGGAATGCTGCTGAACAGCACAGTACAGACAGGCAGAAGCCAAGTCTTGAGGTAGTGAAGGAAATGTGTTCTCAGTCCAGATCATCCTAATGCTCAGGCTGCTGTTGTCCTCTAAACCATCCTGCCAGTGGGTTCCTTGATTGTCACTTGATTTTGTTAAACACCCGCTGAGTCACTGGAATAGTACTGAAATTCATTCCTTTGTTGAAGAGAAGGTGTTGCAGATTCCTTTTATGCTTACAGAACCTGCATTTTCACAAAATAATGCCTATTCTGTGAAGGTGTAGTGTAAATATCAGGGCATCTGCTTGGTGCCTGGTGTGAGCTTAAAGTGGAATCTGAAGTACTGCATGCAGATTTTGTGTCCTCCCATATTGCCTACCAAAGGAAGGCAGTTTGGAACTAGATGGTCTTTGGGGTGCATTCCAGCTGAAACCATTCTGTGAATCTATGAGCACTATCATCTAAAAATATCCTTTTTACAAATAACTTCAAACACTAAATAAATTGTCAGCTATGAGATTTTTTTTCCAAAGAGAAGACAAAAATCTGGACTAAATTAATATTATCAGCTTTTTAGCTATTTATTGCAGCTGTAGGATTCACTTGGCAATCCTCTTGGTGTGGATGGAACTTTGGGCCTCTGTAGTTAGTTACAGGTAAAAGCATTGATCTACATGATTAAACTGAAATTTTTGTTATTTTTTAACTTGTCAATTGAAGGACAAGAGTTCAAAGTAACTTCTAAACAGAGCCCCAAGTCCTTCCTTGTGTGTGTGTATTGCCACGTGTGTTGGCTGTGACAAAATACTTGGTGCTTGGTACTATGTAACATCTTGTTTTCCATTTTGACAGAACCTTTACTGAACTTTGCTATGTGTTACAACCTTTTTAGAAGGCTGCTTTTCCTGCAGCAGGGATTTAGGAGAGAGTGGGGATGCACATTATAAATCAGGAAGTTGATACTGTAGCTCTTTGGAGAGTTGCACTGTAGTCGCTGTTCCTCCCTCTCCTATGGGTCTTCCTGAAATGTTTTTAGAGTGCTGTGGGTTTTGTTCACCTCTTTCACTCCCTTTACTGTAGTTCAACACTCAGATTTGTGTCTTTGCAACCAGAAGGTTCCGGATGAGACATCCTTTGTGTGTCTGCTTTATTTCTTTACCGCTGATGCTTAATAACCTCTGGGGAGTTTTTGCTCTGCATCGTATTCCGAGCTCTGTTGACCTGGGGAGATTAGGGCAGTAATGAAATCTCAGTGTCTTACCCACTGCAGCAGAGCACTGGCTTTGTGTGTGTGAGCTCAGCCCCAAGGCTAATCCCTAAAACCATTTCCATGGTGACAGAATATCACACTTCATTGCTGGCATTGCAAGACCTTTCCTTTGAGTTCCTGTGCAGGTGAAAGCAGCGTAGATATTGCTGGTGGACTGTCTCCTTCAGACACACTTGTCTCTTTCCTTTTGAAATGAGGAAATAAAAATTTGTTTGGGTTAGAACTTGACTGGAATGTGAAGGTAGTGGTTTATGAACTATTTTTGTTTCAATTCCACACCTTATACTATAGAAATTCTAAGTAAATGAGGTGCATTTCTGGCTGGTTAATTATTTTCTCACATTTAGTAGCCATGTTTGTATGTCCTGTCTCAGTTGTTTCCTCTTTTTCCTGTTCCCAATTTTAAATGTAAGCAAAATTGGAATAAGACTCCAGATTGCTGAAAACAGGCTTCATGTAAGGTGACTCTGCTTCACGTTTTCTGTACTACTCCTTCACTTGTGTTGGTGTTAAATGACATGTAGTTGGTCAGAAAATCATTTGAATAATGCCTCAGAAAACTTTTGTAGGAGTTGTAAATATTTGCAAGAGGATAAAAATCTTTCCTAAGGAAAAGTTGCTCAGGAGTGCCAAGATTTAGATCTGTGCAGTGTACAGAGCTGTTAGATAGAATTAAGAGTTCATCTTTTAAAATTAAATTTGAAACACTGTTTCATATATGACTCAAACACAAACTTTTATAATACGAGAAGATTGGGTTTAACTGTCTTGAGTTTAATTATGTTACTCAGCTGTGAAATTTGAGTGAGAAGGGGTGGTTTTCATGGCTGGAACAGTGGCAGGGTGCAAGTGTGGCACATATCTTCACTTTTTATGAACTTGTCTGTTTGCTTCATTGGAATTAAAAATCTGTATGTGGATTTCTGTATCTTATTGGTAAAACTCGAGAAAACTGTTGGTAGCCCAAGACACCCAGCTCAAAGTCAGCTGATAGGAATGAATGCTCTTTCCCTTTTCCTTTCCACAGTCATGTGGAGTTTCTCCTTTTACTGTTTCTGTTGAATTCATACAAGTACTTCCATTTCAAGACCAGAGACTTTTGCACATCCCATTTTCACCTTTTCACTGCTATCCCTTCAATCCAGCTGGTGCACTTTAGAGGGGAATATTGGCAGGTTGCAGAAGTGGCATGCTGCTAAAGTCCTTTACTCCCCTTGCTTACTGGGATACTTTCCTGTGTCTGACTCAGTCTTCCATTTGCTCTGACTTTTAATGAACCTGCCTTTCTCTCCTGTTTTGATTGTTTTTTGTTTGTTTTTTTCAACAAGGAATTCCTGTCTTTGACAGACCCCTCTGCTCTCAGATCCTGCTTAGTAGGAGTGGTGATCGATTCTACATAATTTGATACTTCCCTAGATTTATAAATGAATTATTTAAGAACAGAAGCTGTTGGACACGAAGAAGAAGAAAGAGGGTTTTTCCTAGCATTCCTGTGACATATTCCTGGTGTAAGAGAGATGTTCAGGCAGCAGATGGGCAGCTCCTCACCTTCCATTTAGCCTTTAAACTCAGAACATTTCTCAGGGATTGATCCACATGTCTCGATCTTTGCTATTCATTCTCTTTGTAATTTTCTTTTACATCCAAGACTGACAATCCAGGAGAAGTTTTATGTGGTTTGAAGTTTTCTTGGTCTTAAACAAAAGTGCTTGCATTACATCTAAATGTTCTTTTTCTTCCACTTCAGTAGTAGACTGAGTTGCCTCTTTCAGGGATTGTCTGCTTCTAGCTTCCATTCTGTGAGCTGGCATTAGGAGAAAATAAGGATAAGCCAGGAGTGAGCCAGTTTTCAGCTCAGGAAAGGCAATCCCTTGCCTCTCAGCAACACTGCTTGCCCTTCAAATGTCACTGACTTCCCAGAGCTGAAGGATGATTTATGTCTAGTAAATTTTTGGAAGAGTGTTTTAGGGCAGAAGATCATTTGATTTAGGTGCATCTTGACATGTTTAATATTTGAAGTGGACGGGAATGGATGGTGACAGGACAAAGAACAGGCTGGAGGACGTGGGGAAGAGTCTTGGGCTTGTTGACAGGGATGTGGGGAGAGGTGTAGCAGGCTTTAGATCTGTCTGCTCTTTTGGGTAGGATGTATTAGTTCTGCCCTGAAGTATTGCTGACAGGCCTGTCTTGTGTCTTCAGCAGAGCAAATTGAACTGCAGTTGTTTTTTAACTGCAGTTGGGTTTGAGTGTTCCTTTCTGTCTGTAGTTTTTCTTTTCTGCAGCTACCTTCAGAGGTATGTTAGGAGGTTGGTTTGTTCTCAAGCTTCTACTCACATCTCCAGTGCCCAAGTCCTGTATTGAAGTGACAGTGTTGGCAAGTGGAGAAACCCCCAGAACTCCTTACTGTCAATCCTGTTACAAGCTCAGCATCACGTTAAAAACAAGAGAACCCAGATGCGACTCCACTAGTTTTGCTACTGACCTTTGAAGTAGATAAAAAATATTTCATGTACATCTTCCAGCATAAAGCAAGTATAATCCCCCTTTACTGTGTGTGACTTTATTAATAATTGCTTCTTGTTTTTTGAAGGAATGACTCTTTGAAAACAACTTTATCAAATAACCAGCACACGTTCCACAGAGCATTTTTTGGTTTGTTTACTTTTTAAATAGTTTTGCTCCATTGTCTGAATTCCACGGAACGTGATCTGTTTTGCAGGTATCTTGGTCAGACATAGGAGGACTAGAAGATGTCAAGCTGAAGTTGAAGCAGGCAGTTGAATGGCCTCTCAAACATCCCGAGTCCTTCATCCGGATGGGGATCCAGCCTCCAAAAGGTGTTCTCCTTTATGGACCTCCTGGGTGCTCCAAAACCATGATAGCAAAAGCTCTGGCCCATGAAAGTGGTCTCAACTTCTTGGCAGTGAAGGTAGGCCATTTGGATTTATATTTTCTTAACTCCTGCATAACAAGCAAAATGCTACTCTGGTTAGTGGGTAGCTGCTCTTACTGAAATAATTACTTGCTTTTCTGTCCTCCTTAATCTGACCATTCACATTTCATTACAGATTTTTCTTGTCATATTTGCCTTTTTTTTTTTTTTTCCACTGGAAATAGTTCTACTTCATCAGTTTTTAAAAGTTTGCAAAATCAGTTACATCTGCAGTAACACTGGATAAATGGGATACTCTCTCAGCCTTAAGAAACACTTGAAGTATAGAAAAATTTTGGATTTCGTTGCCTATGAATCAGTGTAATTGATCAGTGTGGACTGTATGGAAAACACATGAATGGAAGCTATTTAATAATAATACTGGGCTTCAACACATAGAAAGAAAAAAAAAAAGATAGCAGAGTGATTCCACATGGGGTAGTCCTGCAGCTGTGTCAGAATGTTAATGAAGTGCAAGAAAAAACATTTGTTTAAGTATTTTGAAAGTATCTCCTTCTCAGCAGTAAGATCACGTCCTTTTCTCCATTGACCATCCCTTTACTCACAAAGCCTTCTGTGTTAGTTGCTGCACAGCTTCCTCCTCCTCCTGTCTTTTCAGGAACAGTGCAGCTCTGGATCTTGTTCTCAGTGGGAGCAGGGGCAGTCTCACTGACCCTGAAGCCAACAGCCCTTCATTGCCTGCGATTCCTGGGATTGCAGGCAGGGCCTCTGGGTCATGGTCACTTCAACTAGAGCAGCCTTGGAAACCTCAGCCCTTAAGAAACACTACCTTTACTGCCTCTTCCATAGAGACAAAGTAGTTCTTTGTACTCCAGAGTTACTGGTAAACGAGGTAACCTTTTCCTCCTGCTCCGCTTAAAGGAAAACATGGCTCTTTGTCTCGCCTGAAGCACTGGTGCCTGAGAGGGTGGGGAAAGAAGGTAGTCCTCTGAAAGGAAAGAAAAACCTCACCTGTTCACAGTGAATGTTACCCTGGTTCCATCAGATATTTTAACTGATGCAGTTAATTGTCCAAAGGTGAAAAGTGCCTCTTGATGACCGGGAGGTATCCAAAGGTGCATGGGTACGAAATGCTTTTGTACAGTAATGCAGTGTTTTTTCATGGTGGAATTCTGAGGGTGCAAACCCCCCCAGCATTGGAAAGCTGCAGCAGAATGGGCTGGCTTGAGGAAACTGCCTTTTATTCCCTGTTGGTTAAATCTCTTGACCTGGAACTGGTCAAATATTCAGTGTACAGATGTTTCTAGAAGCACATCTTTGGAGCGTGTCCAGCCTTGGATATGATGACTCCAGGAAGGGAACATAGCCCACTTTCTCTTAACTTCACATTTGTTTCCTGGACAGAAAAAAGCAACATCCATCATATACTAAATGTGTTAAACATTGTCTGTAGCACTTCTTCAAGCACAACAGGCATGAATTAATTTCCACTGCAAGCGTTCCTGCAGTAAATCCAAAGTAGATGAGTATGTGAGGGTTTGATTTTGTCTTGTTTTTTGAGAGGGGACTTTTCTCTTTCTCTTTTTTCCTTTTCTCTTTTTCTGCTTATAGTCCTATTAGTTTTCCCATTCTCTACATTATGTCTCAAATATCGAGGGTTTTTTGAAACAAAAGTGTGTTTCTTCATAATTTACTTCTCAGACTTGCATTTTCCTTCCAGTCTGTCCTGCCTCAAATAAGTAATTTTGATGAAGTGTCTGCTATGCAGCTTTTAGGATATGTGTCCTCTATCACAGTAGTCCAAGGAGGGCACAGATTCTTGGGCCCTTCCTGAGAAGGGATTGCAGACAGGAGGTTCAGCTGCAGTTTTGGGAGCCTGCTGCTGGGTGCTGCCTGTCCCCGTGTGTGAAACCTGAGAAGAAATCAAGTGTTACAAGCATTGCTGGCTTGGTCCAGTGATTTTTTGAAAGATGGGCCTATTGTGTCTGCACACTGCATTTAAGGCCCATGGGTACAGTAAGTCCAGCTCTCAAGAAGTGCTGGATGTACTCTCCTGGACATGGTGAGCTGTCACAGCCCCACGTCCGAGTGGCCTCTCCTCAGGTCTGCAAGATGGGCAGAAGTCTCCATGTCATTTCTGGGCAGAGGAGCTGTAGAAAACAACGTGATAGCAGATGTTTGACGTTGCATCCTGTTCCCTCCCGAAATCTATTGTGGGGTTTGAATGGTTGCTGTTACAATGAATGTGGTCCTTTTGTAAACACGCTCTTTGATATTTGGCCAAAAACTTTTTATAGCTGTATTTTCACCAAGATTGGTGACCTTTTGCTTTTCCAGAGAAAAGCAGTTTGCTGGTTGATTTGTTTTACAAAGCAATCTTGCATGTAATTCCTAAAGGGAATTGTTTATTTTTACTCCTCCTCTCAACTTTCTTTGTCTCTAATACAATGTCTGCTAAATTTACTGAGGAGGAGGTTGTCATCTACTTTCCAGGGGATGGCTTTTCTTGCTCCTTCCCGTCAATCCCTTGTTCTAAATGTCTTGCAGCATTGAGGCTTTTCAGGGTTTTAGTGGTCATCTGGATTATTCCTCTCTCCCAAACCTCTGTTACAGAAAAGGCAACTGAACTGTTCTCAGCTTCTTGGAGATTTTTCAGTGTTTTGTGGTCATGGATACAAGACTATGTGAAGGAATGAATTAGGAGAATTTTTTTCTTCTTCAGGATTGAACATCAGTCTTGACTTGTCAATAGTTTTTGATCTGAATGCATTCTCATTTCAGTCAGCCTTCTCTGCACTTTTGTACGTCTTCACAGTCCTTTTGTGCTCACCCTGGAGTTCCTAATTTCCTTCTGAATTGTATTATATGCATTTTTTATTAGTGGGAAAAGTAAACTTGTATATGGGTATTTGACCTGTCCATATTAATAGGATGAGGGATGTAATATTCAGCTCCTGCCAGGCTGGTGACACCTTGCTGTTATATCCAACTGTTTCTCTGACTTTTTTTATGTATATGTCATCTAGCTTCCTAAAATTGAACTTGGAGGAAATTAAATCCTTTCTTGCTGTGTTATTTCTGTGGGTTTTTTTTTCTTTTGACTATCTGTGTGGTAGATATTTCTCTGTACTGTTTTGACAGTTCCTGCACTTAGGGTCAGCTTTGACTGGCTGCTTTTTTTAGATATATTTTTATTAGACCACTGATGGTTTGAGGTGATGAAGAAGAAATGTGAAGAATATTTTTGGTGGAAGCTTGCTTACCTTGCTATATGGCATAGATAATTATATCTGCATTTGTTTTGCATCTTAGTTTAGTTGGATTTGTTACAACTGCCTTCTTGGATTTTTTTTTTTATTATTTTATTGTTAGGAAACCCTGTATCATTTTGTTGTGCTAAGAACTTATTGTTGCTTTCCTTTACAGATTCTTCTGTTGCTTTTTTGGGAACAACCATGTGTATTTCCCCCTGCCTCTTATTATTGTGGTATTTAGGTCATTAACTTTAGTACCAAATAAGAAAACCATTGTGGGTGAGTTTTTGTTTTTAACCTATTTCAGAATGAACACTGAAGTTCGTTCTTATGTTGTCAGGCTGGGAGGCACCATCACCTACCCAGATAAACTCCACCACTCAGTTATGATGCATTCCTTTGCTGATAGTCTGATCCATGGGGACATGGGGATCTGTTTTCTGTCCAACAAGCAGATTACCTGAGTTTATAAAAGATATAACAAGAAAAATTGTGTAACTTCTATATGCGTATAAAGGTTTTGGAAGCATCGTTTTTCCTCTTGCTGCTCAGTGCTTTCTAACATTTGTCTGTTTAAAATCAAAGCTAAGGCAAAAACTCGCTGGGGGATAGTGACAAAAACCAGGTTAAATCTTTTAAAAAAGTAAATTTAGGCTCCAAAAGTTAAATCCCTTGGAATTCAGCTGAGACACAGTAATTATAAACAGGATGAAGCAATACTTAAAAAAACCCCCACCACACAAAGACAACCAAACCCACCTGTGACAGTAAGGACTGTTTAAGGGTATTAACAATAAGAAAACTAATGGTACAGATGATGTGAACTGCACTACTCTAAAAAATTATTTGCATTGGTTAGGAGCTTCAACTATAGTGTGACTAAAAAAAAAAAAAGGGAAAATGTTCCTGACATTTTATTTGCTGTTACTTAAGAGCTTGGGCTGAAGGAATCTTTTCTTTTTTCAATTAGAAGTAATTACAAAAATACACACTTTCCCCGGAGCTCTGACTTCACCTTGGCTTGATTTAACTTCCTGTCTCACTCAGCCAATGCTTTTGTGCCACTCCCCGTGCTTGACATGTGCTTAAGCTTAGTTTGTCATCTGGGTCAATTATGTCAAAATATTTTCCAATTGAAGTTTCCTCTGCTTTTCCCTTCAGCCCGTGGCTGTGGCAGCTCAAACAGATTAATGAGGTTTGGAAAGGTCGACTGCTTTGCTTTGTGAAGATCTGTCAGTGAATTTTGGGGAGATAGTTCAGCCTTTTGATGGAGATTTCAGTGGGCAGGAGCCTGAAATAAGAAAGCTATAAATCAAGCATTTAAGATGGAAAAGGGAGAAGAATTGTGGTTTTATGAATAAGTCTGGCAAACATTTGATGAAATTTCTAAAAAAATCCATAGTAACATATTTACAGTAAATTTTTAGTTAATTAGCAGGTAGTGATACTGTCTGAAAAATTTAATGGCTTTTTACAAGGGAAAACAAACTGAGATACTTTGAGCTCATCTAATCCTGAAACTACTTATATGTTTTATTCAACTAAAAAACAAAGACATTCATCAAAGATCTATATAACTCATATTCTCATTCATCATATGCCCATATAAAATAAGGCATTCTTACCTAAGCTTCCCACAAGTCAATGTACAGGCAGAAAGTGATTAAATATACTCCCCTGTCTCTATTTCCTTGTTCCTTCTCAGGTTCTTTGCAAGATTAAATTTATTACCACTTAGTTTCTCTGTCCCTTCGAGTTACCAATCAGGTGTTGCTGGAGGGGTGAAGTCTCAAAAGCCAAATACATTTTGCAGCAGAGGTGTCTAATTTTGTGTGGTTTTGCCCTATGATTTTTGATCCCACGTGGATCCTGCCCTGATGATGCCAAGGCTGGTCCTAGACAGTGATGAGTGGCAGTAGCAAGGCATGGAAGCAGGTGCTGGAAATCCGTGGTGAACAGGAATGACTTGCCAAGGGATTTCTCTGTGAATGGAGCAGGTGAGCAGGATGGTTTACTTCTACATCTGCTTCAACTGTGTCACGATAGTTTCACCTCTGACCTGACACTGCTGTGCCTGTGCTGGTGCAGCACTTTGTAAGCTTGGAAAATGCTGGTAAATCTGAGTGGCAGCTGTGCTGGAAAGGGCCCTTTCCAAAGGCACTGGTGCATGCAGTGAGTTTAATTCAATGTTTCCAGTCAGTTCGCTCTGCAATACAAATACTGGCTTCTATCTTGTGTAAAGAAGCCTGAAAAGATGGCCATTGAAGTTTGCTACTCAAGGCAAATGGCAAACAAGTGAATTCTGAGGCGTGCAGTGAAGAAAATTAGATACTGTATTTCTCCTTATAGTGTGATCATGCTGCTTCTAGCAAACCTCCACTGCAAGGGTTAAGGGTGACAGGGTTTTGCCAGGTTGCTCTCCTAAATGCTTTGTATCCCACAAGCACCTGCTGAAATTGAAATTTTTAAAACACTAGACAGGTGTCAACAGGTTTTTAAGGTCCTCTGGAATGCAGGGCAGAAGGAGGGGAGGTGATTGAAATGGTGCACTGTGCTCAGCCTGGGGTTTCCTTGTGCTGGGAAGCTGGGAGTGAGGCAGATTAAATCTTTAAGCAGCTCTGGAAGAGGAGAAGTGGCCTTTACTCTTAACAAGCAAATATAATGCGTTTTCTGAGCAAATATTTTTCTACGCTGCACAACCAATTACCAAATCACACATGTACAACCTTTGGGTTAGAAAGAGCCTTACTGTTAAAATAAAGGAAGTCTCACTGTTTATCCTGTTAACTCACTTCCCTGCAGCCGGCCTGAGTCATGTGTTGCTTTGGTTTGGCTGTGGGAGGGATGGGACAGCATTGCTTGCCATCAAGATCACAGGACCAAAAGAGTCTCTTTCAAATGAGTTAGTGTTGTTATGGTAGAATATAAGGCTGAGAGGATAGGGATTGTTGAGCCTGGAGAAGAGGAGGCTTAGGGGTGACCTAATTCTGGCCTTCCAGAACCTAAGGGGAGCCTCCAAGAAAAATGGAGAGACACTTCTTACCAAAGCATGTAATGGCTGGACAAAGGGGAATGGCTTCACACTGACGGAGGAGAGCAGGTGTACATTAGATATTAGGAAGAGACTCTTTTTTGTGAGACTGTCCAGGCACTGTAACAAGTTTCCCAGAGAAACTGTGGATGCCCATCCCTGGAAGCGTTCAAGGCCAGGCTGAATGGGTCTCTGAGCACCCTGGTCTAGTGGAAGGTGGCCCTGCCCAAGGCAGGGGGTTGGAACTGGAGGGTCTTTAGGGTCCCTTGCAACCCAGGCCATTTTATATCTCACCTACATTGTTGTGGAACTGGCAAGAGTTTAAAAAAAAAAAAAAAAAAAGGAGGAGAGGGAAAGCCAAAAAGCTGGTTTTAACTCCACGAAGGATGTGCTGGTGGGTGGGATCAAACTTCACTCCTTCGAGTTGAATGTCTGTGCTCCTCCTGCAGGTTTGGGAAAAATTAGCACATCAAGTGAAGTGCATTGCACCTGAGAGGTAAACGTCTGTCTGTCCAAACTAATTAGTGTGAATGTTTTAGATGCAGATGTGTGAGTGTGGGCATTGCCCTGGGTACACATGGTGAACAGTTGAAGAATAATTTTGGTGCCAACTCTGTCTTTTTCTTATAAGATTCACAGTACAGAGCTCAGATCTAGATAGTTCATTTGAAATAAAATATTAATTATGGCTGATATTTTAATGTCTATTTGATATATTGTGCTTCTTCTGCAAAGAAGTAATTGTGCATAATCTATTGTAAGGTAATAACCTATAGGATATGATATAACCTAATGGAGTGGATTTTTTAAAAAAACCAAGAATTGTACTGTATGGCTAACATAGTTTAATGTGTGTGTGTAAGAGCCCAGAAGCTGTATGTGAGGTTATCACTGTATTTCTGAAGTCACTAGGCAGATCTTGCATGCTGGAGAAATCTGGAGCTGTGTCCACCTGTTTCAGCAAGCATAAGTACATAATTTACCTCATAAAATAGTCAAAATAGTAAAAAAAATTAAGTAAGGTAAGCACTGCTAAATTTTCTACCCAAGTAGTTACCCAGTATTTCAGGTGGAAAAAAAATCCACAAGTGGGTTTAAGCACTGCTTGGAAAAATGGCTGATACTCCTAAACTTCAGGGATACCAAATGTTCCTCTTGCATTTTAAAAATGCTTTGAGAACTTCTATCACAGCTGTGTGTTCATGAGCTTATCTCATGTTGCAGCCTGTGTACAGGAATTTTGTCTTTTGGTGCAATTTGTCTTTCAGGAGTTGATTCTGATAATATTTTAAACATGAGGGGGTTTTCTTGCTTTTTTTATTTAAAAAAATTAAAATTCACCCAACACAGACCATAAACAAGTAGAAGCTTTTTGTGACATAGGGAGGATATAGCTTGTAAATGAAGTTGGGATAGTCTTTAAACAGAACTTTCCTGGAAACTGTCTCTGCTTTGAGGCTGAATTGAAAAACCTCAGCAGTATCAGTGGGCCTGAATTGGCAGATTTTAGAGTGTCAGTCTGAACCCTTGCTCACAGATGCTGTGCTTATATGCATGGCTAAGCTACAACTGCTTCTACCAATTTTCTGCTCCAAATCTTTTGCTGGTTTTGGAGTCACTGTGCAAATGACCAGAAGAAACAGGTTTTATTTTTTCATGTCCGTTCGTATGGAAGATGAGTTGTTGCAGAAGAGAACAGAGCTGTGCATCCCTACACTGACCCACTTGTTACTAGCACTTGGTCAGTGTATCAACAGCTATAAACAGCTTTTGAAGGAATCCCTATGCTCACCTCTTGGCTAGAAATGATTTTTCAACAAATGTCAACTTGCTGACTAAGTTGAGCTCCTGTCATTTGATTTTTAAAGCATTAGAAAAGCACAGAAAAATAAAATGAACACCCCCTCCTGGTATTTCTTGAGTGGCCTTCTAACTTGAAAGCAACCTTGCTAAAAAGAGAAGGTGAGCTTTGTGAATAATTAGAAACTGTGTCTGCTGCCAGCAGGTGACTTTGTGGTGGCCTATAGTCTGCTTGTGATGTAGATTTATTTTTCACAAAAGAGCTGCCGTCAATCTGAGCAGAAGGACGGTGCAGATGTGGACAGGGTAAGGGAAAGGCTCTGCTCAGGTGGGACCAGAGCTAACACAGTTTAGTTGCTACATCCAGCCACTTTGAACATGTCTAGTTTTTGTGTTGTGGTTTTCAGTGTTTGCATGAGATGAATTCTACAGCAATTCCTCCTCTTCTGTGTGTGCTTTCTTAGAGTCCAATTGACACGTGTAAGAAGAGTTCCAAGCCACTTGGAATAACCATGCCATTCAAATGCACTCAGGAGTGGTGAACTAGGAGATCTTGAAATCAATTTTTGTGAAAATTCTCCATGAAGTGGCACAGGTCATTAACACATAGCGGTCTTTCACCTGGAGTTGCTGCTTAATGAAGAGAAAAATCGAGAATAACTTCATGTTGAAGCTTACAGCAAAACCATGCATTCAAAATAAGTCTCTTTGGAAACATTTTAAATGGTCTTTATTGCTTTGATGCTGCCTTCATCACATTTTAATGCTTAATTAAAAATAAAACTCCAAGCGTCTGGAATTACATAATACCTTAAAGCTCAAATAGAGTAGTTTTTTGGTCTTAAGTTTGTTGTTTGGTTTTTTTTGCTCAGACACAAGAGAAGAGACTGTCAGGCTGTTTGTTAGGTCATACTCGAGTACACTGTTGGCACTGATGAATGGGGTGTTGGTTTCTGTGAGAATACTGATGTGAACGAAGAATAAAGGCATGAAAGAGAAGGTGCACAGGCTCCAAGAACAAATCAGTAAAAGAAAGATGTAATTGTGGGTAGAATCCACAGCAATTTCTCAGTGTCTCAGCTCAGGGACAGAACGAGAGGACTGTGCTTTTGTTCCTTAAGGATTTATCAGATATCTCATCAGCACTGGCAGAGGTGAATGGCAAGGGCCTGGAGCAGCTGGGCTGTCCCTGAGCCCTGTTCCTCAGTGACTGCTGCACACTTCTCCTGGTGGCTGTCCAGTGTCAACAGGAGGGAAAAGGCTTTGTGTTCCTCTCTCTCACCTTGTTTTTTCCCTTCTCTCTTTCCTCCGTTCTTTGGCTATTTGTATGAGTAATTCTGTCTCCATGCAAGTCTCCACCAGACTCCAGTTTTGCACTTGTTGAAGCCTCAGCTACCACAGCAGTTGCTTGAAGGGTGGATGTTGCTGAAAGGAAGCAATGCTAATTGTGTCACTTACTTTTCTTTATGGGCAATGCTCTTGCTGCTGCTCTTCCAGCCCTTGTACCATGGCTTTTTCCTGTGTGATACACCAGGTCTGGCTAACACAGTATCACACCTGATCCTTTGGGTAATGGACAACTCTGGATGCTTTTCTGGCATTGGGTAACTTATGCTTTTCAGAGTATATGTTTTTTTTCCTCTACATATGCACGAGTATTTTCCCATGGTGCCAGTGTCAAGGTAGTCAGTTCAGGAGTGAAAACGCAGGAATGAAAACGAGAGTGGAGAGGGGACACTCAAAATGCAGCACACTGTCTTTTGCAGAGTGGTGAATCTGAGTTCCACCATCCTGAGAACAAAGTCCAGATGGTCCCTTTCAAAGAAGGGTTGTAACAGAGGCTCTGTCACTGACACTGTATAAATTTGTTTGTGCCACATTCTTGAATGTAACATACGTGCAATTTAAAGCTGCCTTACTGCTCTGGGCAGAGCATTACCTGAAGGTATTCCCAGCTGTGAAGCACAGGAGTGTGGGTCAGTTTTCTGACTGGGGAGGGTGTTGTTTCTGCTGATGCAATTACAAGAACACCTGTTCCCTGGAAAATAGATTGGAGCCACTGGCTCTTTTTCTTCAGGGCAATGGTTAATCAGTTGGTTGAGCCTGTAGGTCAATGTTGATGCAAACCAGGCTGAAGTCAGTGAGGCATTACTGATCCCTGGAGAATCTGAGGCCCATTAGGAAGCATTATTTAAGCAGCCTATCATACAGGATGTAGCTGAACAGAAAATACTCTGAGAATTCTCCACTGTTTTACTTTTTGTAATTGTAAGTACTTGCTCAAGACTTGAACACTGACCCTGTGGTCTCCAGTGTGTTCCTGGTGGACAGGGCTGTGAGTGTAAGCAGGGACCAGAACAGCTGGCACTAACAATCCTGCTTGGCAGTGTCAGCAGAGGAGAAGGAATGTGAATGAGCTAAGATGCTGCACAGCTTTCTTCCTGGGGATGGGTTTCAGGTGTTCTGCTATGGTGGCAGCTTCTTTCTGGCCCTGCAAACTGTCAAGAAGCCCTGTTAAGCATTGGTTTAGGTCACTGTTTGGTGCTTGGTTGGACAGGATGTGCAGGTTGAGAGTGCAAGTAAGTTCTTTACTGTAATTTGTTCTTTTGGCTGATTTGGAAACCCCTTGTTGCTGTTGTTGGGCCAAATAACTTTTAAGAACCTCAAAGAATTTTTATTTTTTTTTTTGATTCATTCCATTTCTCAGAAGGTACTAGGAAAGTATCAGGATGATAATGCACCTATGTGCATAGTTACATGTATGCATAGTACTGAAATAGAGGAAAGCTTGGTACGGATGGAGGGTATGTCTAAAAATGCACCAGTAAGATTTGCAAAAGACTAGTTACCAAAATTTCTTCTAGCAGAGCATCAGCAATGTATGACTGACAGACAGACTCCGTCATTTTGTATTTAAATGTAGCGTGCTTTTTAAACTTTCTAATTTTCTGTTTTGCAGGGGCCTGAGTTGATGAATAAATACGTTGGTGAGTCTGAACGAGCAGTGAGAGAGGTGAGAAAGGGCAGGCCACGGGTAATGTTAGATGTTAAGATTTCGTGGCATCCAAAATCTCTCTAAGTTTACCTTTAAACTCTCCAGTAAGCGCCTTCTGGTTTAAACTTAAAAAGAAAACAAAGGAAAAAAAAGTAGCAGGGATATTTTATGTTGTTTAGCTTTCTCTTGCATTGGCCTAGTGATGTGTGTTAAATTTGAGATCCAGTAGCAGCTTTCACTACAAGCTTGCGTTGTGTAGTACCATGAATAACTTTTAAAAACCTGTTAAAAAAACTCCTAAAACAACCCAAACAAGACAAGGCTGATGTCTATTATGTGCTGCTCAGTAGGATTTGAGGCATACAGGAGGTGACAGCATTCTGTAAACGTTTCCATCCCTTTAAACTGGGTGTTTCATTGTTGTTTTTCTAGATCTTCAGGAAGGCTAGAGCAGTGTCTCCTTCAGTTCTTTTCTTTGATGAAATAGATGCCTTGGCAGTTGCAAGGGGAAAGTAAGTAGTCCTGTCACAAAAATAACAGATGTAATTTTCTGATAAATTACTCCTGCATTGTGCAATCACATGTTTATTTATGTTCCTAGAATTATTTAATTAAATATACTCATTCCATGTATAGAAGGGTAGCATGTGTGGCTTCTACTCAAGTGTATTTTAACTTGGCATAAACAGGTAAGCTGCTGGAGTTCCTCCTTTCTCATCTCATTAGCAGGAATGATTCTTCTGGTTCTCATGACCATTGCCTCTTTTCTGTGGTTTTACCTT
Source organism: Serilophus lunatus (assembly GCA_013399895.1). NCBI lineage: Eukaryota > Metazoa > Chordata > Aves > Passeriformes > Eurylaimidae > Serilophus > Serilophus lunatus. Next base: position 507,160 of record VXBA01002576.1, on the reverse strand, counting down.
GCATGTATTTCCAGTAACTAACTCCTTTCTTTTCCCAGGATTGTGGGCCTAATTAGGTGTCTCCATCAAGCAAACAACATGATCATAAACTGTATAACAAAAATTTCTAAGGAGACTATTCATCTGCCTAAATGTACACTTACATTTAAACATTTTACCAGACTGGGAAAAGCTTCATGAAAAAAATTGGAAACGCTTGTGTCCTTTCATGTGTGACATTTTAAAGGGGTTATTGTGCAAACAGCTAGTAGTATTTTTTTTGTTTTAATATCTTCCTTTGTGAAGATTCCAAGAGTTGTTTAGCTCATGTCTGAAGGAGGATTATAGCAGGTTTTAGTTGCTACCACAGCATTTAAGATTTGACAGGCCCTGTAAGTTGTCTTTCTTGGGGATACCATTTTATAAGCTGCTACTTGTTGTGACCAAATACTTTTACCTTGTTTTGTCTTGCATGAAAAACTACCAACTAGGGGCATGTAGAAAGTATTTGTCCAGTGTAGAAGGCTCATGACAACTTCAATATTTTTTGGAGAAGCTCCCTTGGCATCCCTACGGATTCCTTTGTATTGCAAAAAGGACATTTGTATCTTCAGGAAAGGGTAACAGATGTCATTTTGATATTTCAGTGCCACATGTACAGGTGACATCATGTGTAGTATAGAGCTGCCCTGTGAAGCTGCTAAGAAATAATCATATTTGCTGTTGAAAATGCAAAATCCGTATGAAGATGTTTTCATCAGCATTCTTCACATGTGCAGTGTATGCAACTTGAAATTTGTGAACTTCCTAGAAGTGTTATGCACTGGAACACCTGCCTGCTTATCACAATAGAAAGTTGCCAAAGTGCATGCATTGAGCCAATGGGG
>VXBA01002576.1:481924-506268 GCA_013399895.1 Serilophus lunatus | reverse complement strand
GGGGGGGGGAAATCTTTCACTCCTCCAATTCTTAAGCTTCCAGAAACACCATCAGGATAAAACCTTTTGGAAGAATAAGCCATAATACATTTTAATCAGCCTTTTCACACAGTGCCCTCGAGGTGTTGTTTGTTTGTTTGTTTCCTTTATTCTTTTAGGGAGTAAACAACCTGATTTTACCTTACCTGGAAATATCTGTGGGGGGTAGCAGGCCTGGCACAGCTTGCTGAAGAATGTGGTATGACCTGCTGCAGTCATGTTGTGCTGGAGACATCTGGTTTTGGAGCTTTATAAAGAACAGGGTGGGACACACAAATATTTCATTGTCAAATCTGAACCAGATGGGAGGTAAAATATGTAGCAGAGTTCTCATAAAATTCATCTGAAATTAAATGGTGTAGGAAACCAGACAAGGCACTTATTAGAAATGGCCCTTTTTTTACAGGCTGACTTTGCACAGTAGGAATTTGCAAATGCACTGGAGATGCTAATGATTTGTGGCCTCTGGAGATCCATTTCCTGTACTATTACTAACCATACTGAAGTTTTCAAGGAAACACCTGTTTATATTGTCTCTCTATTCCCTCTGTTGGTTGAATTGGTTTTCTCTGACTTGGCAGTGAAAAACACTGTGTGTGATACAGCTTTGTGAGAGTTTTTCCTCGGTTAAAGTCCTTACTAGGATGCTGTGGGCTTTGTACAGCATAGGCCACATCCCAAATCTCCTGGGTAGGCAACCTTTCCTGATTCTACCAGGGCATGTCCAGAGATACAGAGAAGCTGAAACTGTTAAGTTGTGAGAGTAGTTTTATGTATAATGAAATAACATGGAATAATTGCATAATGCTTTTGCCCTTCAAAGCACAGAAACCAGCTATTTGACACTAATGTTTTTCTGTAGAAATCACTGAACAATCCCTTCTCAGCAGCAGACACACATGAACTAATAGACTTGGTAATTAGTGTGCAGGTAAATCAAGAAAGGTAAAGAATTTTCTTGTTTGGACCATTCAGTATAACATCTCCTTTGCATCCCGTACAGTCACTGCACAAACCATCGCTCCATGGCAAACACTGTGGCTGCATTCAGTTATGCCCACTGTGTTTTAGCCATAGTTCCCTAATTGTAATATATCTAAGCCTCTACCCAATGTAACTGTCTTGTGCAGCAGTTTTCTTTTACAAAATATATTTGTGTAGAACAAGTAATACTTTGGAGTCAAGAAAAATTATATTACTTGACATTGCTCAGTGTCAGAATGTGTTATTTGGAAAAGATTATTTCTTATCCAGCCTGCTTAGAAGCTCCATGTGTTTTATTGGTATGATCGTGGTTATATTTTCTTATCTGTCCACACCTCTCTCCCAATTTCTCATGTAGGCAGTAAACAAATACCTATTAATCAAGGAATTAAAAATTTGGGCTGGATACATACCGGCCTTGAAGACAATTTATGAAAATACAATCCTGTACCTTTGAAGAAAAATAGCTCAATGCGAGGAGCAATTTCTTGAGAGAAAAGCGTGATGATCCTTGATGCAAGAAGATGACAGGATGATTTTGGATGGATTTGAGTTTCTGAAGACAAAGATACTTTGATCTGTATTAATGTCTGTGTTTTGTTCTGTTACACTGAGCTTCTAATGCTCTTGGAAGAATTTTCCGTCTCTTTCTGGTTTATGTTGAGATGTTAGAGGAAGTTTAGAGAGAACTGAAAATGAAAAATTAGGGTCTGAATGGCCTGATTATAAGGAAAAAGGGAGGCACTCGCTAGAAGTCGTTCTAAAGATGAAAAACCCTGCAGAAAAAAGATGGTAGAAAGTTAGATGTGTCACACACAGTGAGTTTTGAGTAGGAGAAATGACTGAGATGTGGAAAAGTGTCTCTAAATTAGAAAGGCTTTTGGTAGAACATTTTCCTTCCCTGTGAATAGGTCATTTAGGAGAAGCTCCAGAACCTCTCCCTTGACATCTTTAAAACAACATTGACTTTTCAGGGATCAGCGTGCAGTGAAGAGCAGTTGTGCACTGGAAGATTGAACTACGTGATGCAAGGAGCCTTTTCCACTGCTCCGTGGTTCTTATGAGCGTTTGCTTCCACGAGCAGGCCACAACTTTTTCCTTTCTGTCTCCATACTTTTGAAAGATGTTGTTATGACTTCTTGTACTGAAGCAGGACTGGTGCAGATACAGCAGAGCGTGAAGAGGAAAGTTTGCCTCAGAGTAATCCCTGGCCTGCATGAAGCTTGAGAAGCTTTACAAATTGCACAGCTGCAGAGAGTTATGGGTATTTGTTATCCCTCGGTATTCCTGACCATGTAAAACCTAATTCTTCTGGCCATTAGAGGTTGCCAAGAGGGAAATGGCTTGGTAATTAGACTTGAAAGTGATGAATGAACGTAGGTCTGCGTAAATGCAGCACAGACAGTCTGTTTGCTGAACTTAAGAAATCTCTCTGCTTTGGAAATGGGGCTTTGTTTATACAAGTAGGATTTTTGGGATTTTTTGGGCAGGAGGCATATTTGTTCCTTTTCTTGTTTTTCAGAAGCAAAGCAGTTTCCCCTTGAACTGCAAGTCTTTGTAATGTAAGATGGGAAATGTTGTAGACTGCTGTAAAAGACACTGATAAATTCTGTCTTCAGAGAGGGGGAAAAAAAAAAGAGGAATAAAATCAGCAGTTGATTTGTGGAGGCCAAAGCAATCAGGGAGATGAATGTTGCTAACCTTTTCAGAGTGAGGGTAGAAGTGACCAAAATGAAGGCGTATTGGTGTTGATCCCTTGAAACTACAGTATGATGAAGCTTTTTTGGGAAAATGTGTATGCTTAGGGGAGGATAGATGGATTCTTAGGCCACAATTTAAAATTATCAGAACCACTGAAAGACATACTGTTTCATTTTACATATTAAAATATTTGCAGTCTTAAGTTTTGAGGCGCTCTGGCTTCTAAAGGAAGCTGTGAAGAACAGCACCTTCTCTGCTGTACTGTGCTGCCTCTGATTTGAGCAGGGACAGCGATAAATCTTCTCTTTTTAAACCATGTCTTTCTGAAGTATTTTAGCACATGTTTATAGGCTACATTTGAGTGTGCCATTGCGTTTTTGTATGTCTGCGAATTCGCTGGTGCATCCTCTGGACCTTGCTGGATACAGCAAAGTGACATTAGGTAGGATAGAGGTCCTTGGCAGAAATCCACCTTGCACATGGTAAATTGACAGTAGTTCCTGAATTGGGGAACATCAGCTGATTCCCGGCAACATCTAAGCATTTGGTGGAGAGTTGAGGCATTCCAGACTTCTGTAACTTCTGTATGAATGCTATGAAGTTTTGGAGTTTGGTATTCAGGTATTTTCCGGGAAAAAAAGCTGCATACCTAATGCCAGCTTTGTTTCTTAGGCTAGCAAGGAGTGATAAAAAAGTAAAGTTTTGAAACTATTTAATCATATAGTAAAGCTTTGGAATAGCAATTTTATCAAATAGCGTCACCCACAGGTTGTGTGCATACACTATAAAAGTCTTAAATCCCTTTAGTTTTAAAACAAACTTGTTAATGCATTTGCCTATCAGGAATCCTTTATCACACTGCGTTTAAAATCTGCAATTCTTCCTTTTTGTTTTAAAAAAACAAATAATTTGTAACTTTGCCAACCTGTATTATAATTCTGACATTTGAAGTCAATGGAGTCTTTCATTGGCATCAATGGAAGCAGGAATGGATTCATAAACCCTTTCCTTGAAGTCATTCCAAGTTCATGGATAAATGTGCAGGGTTTAGAGGGACTGATCGAGGCTGTTAATATAGGTAGGAGGCCTGTTCTGCAGTGCTTGGGAGTGCTGTGGCAAAGCTGACCTGAGGCAAGGTGCTTCAGCCAAAGACATGAATTTGAGCCTCTGACTGGGTTCCTGCCAGGGGCTCAGTTGAAACAGATACCAAGATTGGAGGGACCAGAAGTGGGCATACGTGGTGACCACTTCAATTCCCAGTATAGTGTTGGCTGTATGAAAAGATCACCTTACCCGCACTACCCGCACTAAATGAGCCCAAGCAGGCTACAGCTGCCTGCAGGCTTAGGGCTACAATGATTGAAGGTCTTTTTTTGTGTGTATTTATTTTTAAAAAATTTAATGGCATACAGGAGGAACATAATTGTAATTAAAATTTATAAATGAAACTTATTCCAGATGAAAGTGAACCTCTTATACTTAAATATTGTTGTAGTGAAATGAAATCCATTCTAGTTTATTACTTCTAGGCCTGTAATACTTCCAACTTAAACTGTACCTGCTTCCCTGGTAGACATGATTGATTACAGTTTTCAACTTGATTAACTTCCAGGAATGCATAGATTAAAAATGCTGAGAAAAACAGAATGAAAGGAAATGAGAAACTTACTATGCATCAGATGTTCGCTTGGGCTTTTTTGTTTGTTTTGTTGCTTTTTTTAAGGCAACGTCAAGGTTAACAGAATAGGAGAGCTCATGATTCCTGTGTCAGCTAGATGATGCCAGGGCCAACTGGAAGCACAATATAAAGTCCATCTTTCATGGACACGCATCTGGAATTAGTTGCAAGCGGATGGAAATGGGCAATGGATCACCATCTAGGTACTCAGGGATTTGGAAATGTGTTTGGGGAAAGCCCTCTGGAAGAAAGCCTGCAGATTCCAAACCTGTCTCAAACTGGCTCCTTTCCTCCTTTTTGCTCCTTTTATTGCATTTCAGTTTTCTGGGTCTACTTCGTTAACATTTGGGAGCTGCAATAATGAGAAATTTAGGCAAATGGAAGAGGCTGGTTGCATAACTGTGGAGGATAATTAGGATGTGTTTGCAGCTGTCCATTTGTTTAAGAGTCACCTGCTGACAGCTGAGCACCATTTCCTGTTTTCACAAAGCTCATCATCTTTTTAGGAAGCTTGCTTAGAAGCTGGAAGCCACTCAAGGAATACTCAGAGTTGTTTTATTTTTCTATGCTTTTTTTAATGTCTTAAAAACGAAATTACATGAACTGCACTCAATCAGCAAATCCACAGTTGGCAAAACACTGTTTTGGCATGGAATTGATCATGAAAATAAATGCTCTACCCAGGCTGAATTTCCTAGACTTTCCTAAGTTTCATCTGGAGATTTTCCTTCTTGGTACTTGAATTTTGCTCTTGAGGAAACAGGGAAGACGTGAAGCAATATAGTGGGTAATAGGTGATACAGGTGCTTACAGAATCCAACAGCTTCTAAAAGTAGGGCACTGATGGAGGGAAGGGTTTAAGGATTATCTTCTTTCAGAGTTTTTCTAATTATACAGGCAGGAATATTCCCTGTTAAGGGAAATGTTGCTTATCTGAGCACAGAAGGGGATTTGTGCATTGATCTATTTGGATTTTTTTTAATTAATAGCAAAAGTATCTAAGTGATAACATTTGCAGTATGCAAATTTTGTATCTTTAGACTTTCTAAGAACATCCAAGCCTGTAGTATCTATAGTGGATTGACTAATAGTCATTGAAGTTGTACCATACATGTGGTACAACATTCACAGAAATAAATTTGGCCCATATTATTCCGTAATAATGGAAGAGCCTGCCATTTCCAACTGGCATGGCAGTGACCATTCCAGTCACAGAATTGTTGAGTGAAATTTGATATCTGGGAACATTCTGCAATTATTGTCCTTCTGGTAATGCCATTGGAGTAGATGATTGCAATTTTTTTTCTCTTTTTTTTCCCAATGGTGTGGAAAACCTTAAGCTGCCAAAGCTGTATTTCACCCGAGTTTGTGAGGGAAGGAAATAAAACAGTGTGACAGTTAATTATGATCACGGCAGTTGGACTGAAAAGCCGGACTTGGCAGGTGCTCCTTGCTGACAGGTTCCCCCTGCAAAGCCCTGACAGAAATGTCAGACTCAATAAAAATCCTTCAGACTATGTGAGCGAGGTGACTCTCACGTGGGAGTGTGCTGGCAAGGGGCTTTTGTATTTCAGGAACCATTTACCTCAGTAGTTCATGGAGAGGTGGGAGAGTCCTGCCAGAAAGGTCTACTTCAACTGATACTAATTTTTTTGATACCGACCATTTTGTTGTGTCAATGAGTTTTACATTTGTTTTGATATGGAATGGTTTCCAGAGATTTCAGTGAAGGAGTTATTTGAGATGATACCATGTCCGCAAGTATTTTTACAACCTTTAAATTTTGATTATGATTGCAATTCTTGTGTTAGGGGAAACAATAGTAAAGGCAGTTTTTATCTCTATGTAAATCTTGCCTGATGGGACACTTTGGAAAAGGAGGTGGCCTGTACTCCCTTCTCACAAAACCTGCATTATAGATTTCAGCTACATGGAGGTTAATCCCTCTGCAGTAATTTATCCTGGATATTTCTCCTGAGGACTGCCTCTTTGTCCTCGTGCCTCTGTCTGAGGCAGGGTCAGCTATGCAGGAGAGGGATCCTCCCAGACTTCCTCCTGTTTTTGTAGCTTCACAGTAGCTGGGAGTTTAACAGCGCTCAGAATGCTGTTGTGTGAGTATTTCCTGCATTTCCACATCCACAGTTCAGTGGTGTAACTAAAATTAAGGTCCTGATTCTGAAGCTGAGGTGTTCAGACAAGCTTCAGTGCTATTGAAGTCAGTGGCTCTTCTTTACAAAGAGAGTCACTGGTTCTTTACAAGATTTAGGCAGTGGTGGAGACTTAAATACATTTTTCAGTGAAAATGACATCTGGTGTTGGAAAGCCAGTGAAATAAGTATTTTTTCAGGAGTTTTCTAGATGGTCAGATGATGCAGAGGTGCGTTTGCATTAGCTCAGTGTCGATGCTTACCAAATTTGATCGTCAGGTGAAACTGCAGTGAAATGTGCTCTCAAGACTTCTTAGTTTTCAAGTATTAAAAAAATCTTTTAGATAAAGGGTGAGGGGGAAGAAAAGGAAATTAAATAAGTGAAAATGTACAAAACAAGAAGTCAATTGCTGTCAAAAAAATGCCTATAGCAAGAAAAGTAACAGATTTAAATGTGATTTCATACATCTGGTTATGTCTGGAAACAAAATCGCCTTGGCTTGAAGAAGTGTACAGGCTAGTGAACTGCATGCACTCCTTGATGCAGTGATAGAATGAGACTGTGGCTGTTTTTATATCCCCAGGAAGAAGCAAGAGAGGGACTCGAGCTGTCCAGGGGGAAATTTCGGTGCCCACTAGTGTCTGGATCCAGCTGGCTGGAACAGTCATTGCATATAAGGCCAAAGGAGATGGAAATAAAAGCTGCTATGAAGAGCCCTCACCTGCTATATTACATTTGGAGCCTGTGCTCGTGATCTCCGTTCCATCAGACAAAGCCAGAATTAATTCCATTTAATTGCAAGGCTTTGGTACACTTGCAGGATCCATGATTTATTGTCACAAAATGTGCACTATGAGTGCCTTTAGCTAAACTAAAATACCAAGAACAGGTTTGTCTTTCAACAACAATCTGCTTTAATCCATGGATAGTCTTACATGACACCCTTTTGCCAGTCTGGAAGCTTTTCCAATGGTCAAATGAAGTGCCTGTGCAGGAGCACATGTGTGCTTGGTCTGAGACTGGTGGGACACTCCTGCAAGTGTCACATGGAGGAGGATATCTGGCTCTAACTGATGTAATGACCTTTTTTCCCTTTTAAATTCCTTCATTGAGGGTTTTAAATAAACACAGGTTGGCAAAAAGATGAAAATAATACATAGCCTGCAGACTGATGTATTTCATTAGGGCAACACATGAGATTACTTGAAATTCTCAGGCCCTTGTGGAGCAGCCAGATTCCTCTTTGCTCACAGGTTTTTTATTTTGAAGTTGAAGGTATTTCTGGTTTGGGCACGTGCACACATGGCCCTGTGTGGATTATGTGAGGGGCTTAACTCTGGCTGCCTGGATTTGCAGGCAGCGTGTTGACAGGAAATTAGTTTGTACCAGGACGTGCCTTTTGAGGGCTATTTCCAGGCAGTTGTGATGATGACATCAGTGCGTGGAGGTCAGGTGGAGGGAGGGGGCAAAGACAGCCTCTTGCCCGGGAGTTGGTTTTGGCAGTGCCTCCGTGGGACTGGAGGGTTAATCATAATTTGTTTCTCTGGCTGCTGTTTGCGTCAAAAGGCCGGGCAGCCTTAATGAACGTTGCCTGTGTTAATTTGAAACCCTTGCTGGGAATTCACGGGAAAATGGAAAAACGCATAGTTGCGTGTCACCCCTCAGATTAACAGCCTGGGCAGCACTGGGGCTCTCTCTTGGAGTGTGTGGTGTGGCTCTGCTGCAGCTCCGAGCAGCTGGTAAAGAGATTGCTCCTTATGCCTGCCTGGGATTTTTATGGGGTGCCCTGTTAAGCCAAAAGCTAACTTACTGTAGACTCAGTGCTGAAGATGGTGCATTGTGTGACAGCTTAGTGAACTATGTAAATAAAAGCACTGAAAGCAGAAATCCGCGGTGTCATAGATCCCAAATGCCTCTTCATTTGATACTGTTTTTACTACTGATATTTTTAAATCCACTCATGGAAAAATTATTTACTCCACTTTTAAGAGAGAATGATAAGGCCTCTAATAATGTGCTGGTAGCCCCTTCATTGTTTGAGCTGTATTATGCTCTCAGTGATTGCCTGACTGCAATTTTCTGATGATGCCCTAATTTTATGCAATTCTTTGCAATGTGTATTCCCCTGTAACAGTGGAGTTTTAATTGGGAATAAACACTTCTTTAATGTGTTGTGGTTGGTAAGATATATGTTTATATTGGGGAAAGATGTAATAGCCATTCTAGCCACCTCACTTCAAAAACAAATTCTCATTTTCTTTTTTTAAGGAAACAAAAGTTTTAACATCTCCAAAGTCTTGTAGTTTCAGATCATCTTATATAATGCTAACATTTTGGTCCCAGTCTTATAATTATTCTTTGCTTAGCATTTTCTTGCGCTCAGTCTATTGGGTATAAAGTTGAATAAATGGGAAACTTATACAAGATGGGAGGCCTGAATCCCAACTGAGAATAGCTAATGTTACCAAGTTGATTTTAATTTCCTTTAAGCTCTGTGTCCTTCGAAAAGCATTTACTATCCATGTCCAACACCTGAAGTGTTTTATCACACTCAGCACTCTATAAGTCAGTGAGACTGTGACCCGTGGGTATGTTAGAAATGCTCTAATATCACTTGGGAACTTCTAACGTGGGCTGCAGAAAACCCAAATGCTGATGACCAGGTAACCCAAGTTCCTTCTTTAATATTTCTTAGCAACCTAAATCTTCTGTTTGCCAGCATTTATTACAGTTCCTCAAAGATGTTTTCCAGACTGGGTCTGATAAGTTAACTGCTTTGCACTGGAAAATTACAGAACCAGTTGTAGAATAGGAAGGTTAGAGACTTTTATTTAGGAAAGCTGTACAGCAGTGATGAAGTCATTGGCGTTTGTCAGGATAATTGTACTGCATTTGTGTGTGTGTGTAGGTACCTGCATATCTGTATAAACATGAAAGAGAGCTTTTGGAGGAGGACTTCCAAAAAATGGGAGATGAAAAAACTTCATCCTCTGTAGATTCCACCTTGTTTTAAGTATCAGACTTCTTTTTGGTTCTTTGTGTGAAGTTTAGAAGGATCAGGAAGAATTGGAGAGATTAATTTTTTTGTGTGTGTTGAGAAGAGTCTATTTAAAGGTAGAGAAATGAATCCTTGCCCTGTGGAGCAGAGCAGGGAATAGCCCTGTAAGAGCAGTCCAGTTGGTGAAAGATGAGGTAGGTGTGTGCATGCCATCCTTAGGGGAAGGTTGTGTTGGAACCCTCTAGGTTTTGATGTGTGCCTGGTTTCTGACAAAGGAGGATAAACCCCACAGTTTTGGTGCTGTCTGGCAATTTCTAACTGTTTTCCCCAAGCCTACTTCAGCTTCCCTGCCCCTGCTCAGCAGAGGGAACACTTTGTCTTGTGTGCATAGGTTTTTCACATATTGGTGATTTCAAAACCAGAATTTTCAGATTTTTCAGTGCTGGATTTTTTTCCTAGTATCTGGAAAATCATCTGGGTTCAAGGACTGACAATGCTATTATAAAGCAGTTGGTCAACACTCAATTTATTCTCATTGGTTGGAGAGAACATAAAAATGCAGAGCAACTCTGCGAAACACATAAGTGCCTAATTTTTTATACTGCATAGGGTGGTGTAAGTACTTACTTGGGTGGTGCTAAAAATGAAGGTTTATCTGACTAATAAAGAAGTTGCATGAATTTATTTATCTTAAAAATGTTTATTCTAGATATCCATATAGTGTTAAGTTCTTTACAGCCTAAATAGGAGGATAATAAATTAAAAAAAGAACTCAATTGCTTTACTGGATACCAAGAAAACCTATGGAAGTCAAATTCTCTGATTTGGTTTGACTTCATATCACTGATACTTTTTAGAGATCGAGCGTGAAAATAAATATCATGAAGAATTAAGGCAAAAAGAGAACTGTAAATTGAAAATAATATTGTATTTCCTTTCTCCAGTTTTCTAGGAAGGGATAGCTAATGCTGTGATTTCTTACTTTTTTTTTTTCAATCAGCTCTTCAGGTGCTGGAAATGTTGCAGATCGTGTCTTGGCTCAGTTGCTGACGGAAATGGATGGGATAGAACAGCTGAAGGACGTGACAATTTTGGCAGCTACGAACAGACCGGACATGATAGACAAGGTATGAATAGATGCACTGTCGTGTATCCTGTTCTCTGGAGAAGACCACATTTTGGTACGATTCCATCCTCTTTTACTCTCCAAACTGTTATCGGATCAATTTAATGATTAAGAGTAGAAGTTTGAAACTGAAGACAAGGCAAAGGAGTGGTTCCTGTTCCTCACTTTTTTCCTCCTTCTACAGAATTTTAACAAAACCAAAATGTTTTCTGATAGCCTTAAGTATCTGTTTCTTAGAAGAAATTTTCCTTGAGTCAAGCTCATTGAACTTGTGCAGCAATATTTCTGTCAAGCTGCTGCTGTGGTTTTTGCTTCTGTTGTGTTTGTTTATGGAAGAGTTTGTTGGTTTCATTAGTTGCTTCCTTTCAAGAGATTAAATATCTCCTCAGTGCCTTATCCTGCTGCCAGCAATGGGATTTCCAACCGTAAACAGTGCGGTTTCTCCTCAGATCCTGCGGCAGCTCTGCTGCGTGACAAGAACATTTCAAATTTGTGAAATCCAGAGGGTTGTAACACTTACTGCAGAAAAACCTCCAAACACAAAACCGACCCAGCAGCCCTCTAGAAAACCCACTTTTAAACCCCCCCACCACTGCTGTGTGTTCTCACAGCTAAGTGCAGTAGACGGATCAGTCTGAAGTGATTTCCTTTAACATACGTTTTGCAGGTTCTTTATTCCGCAGCTTTTCGCCTTCACAACATTAATGGATTTGATGACAAGTTAATTAATTTAGCTTTCCTGATCCTTTCAGGGTTTCTTATAAGTTTCCTAAATAATTCTCACATTTTAAGCTGCTTCTGGAATAGATTTTTCTGTTTGTCTTGGAGCGTTCAGGCATAGAATGCATATGAAGCACATACATTTAATAAGTAAGGTTTATATACATGTGAAGTCTTGAGAAAAAAACCTGAGACAGTACTACCATGTGTTAAGGTGGTAGAACTTGGTAGAACCTAAATTAGTAGATACTGTACCTACATCATTGATGCAAATCCAGACCTCTTAGCTTGGGACTGAAGTTTTCATTTTGATAGGATGCATAAAAATTTAATGTGTTTTGTACACATGAGTTTTTTGCAGTGGTGAACTTTTAAGAATGAACAATGCAGTTTTGTTTAGATGCCGACATATCTTAAGTAGTCTTTCCCCAAGTACAGCTGATATTCTTGACTCTAAATACAAAGAAAAGGTTGCAGTTGCATGAGGCAGTGCTTCCCATAGTAGCAAGCTGTGTGATTACAGGAATTTTATTAGCAAGAAACCATGAACGGCTATTTTAAATTTTTATTTAAAACTGGTTTTACCAAGATACAATTGGGGGGTGGGGTGGGGAAGATTTCTAGTAATTTTGTAGAAAGCATTCACCTAATGGAAAATTAGAGCAAAAGTTCATCAGTCTTGGAGGAAAGGGGGATTTTAAACTGAGATTTAAAGGGACTGAAGAATCATACTTGAGTTGGTTTGGCACACAACATGCTTCATCCAGACAGGCTGTACCATGCTGCCAATTTCTCCTGGGTCCATGCAGAGCATGAGTTGTACTTTTCCCCCTCCCTGAAAGAAAGAAGATTGACACCAGCAAGCATCTGTATTGTGAACTTCACTTAATGGGAAATCTTTCAGTATGAGCTTTTAGTTTGCTTTGTAATGAGTGATCCATCTGAAAAGGTAACATTTTGTTGAATTAATGTTTTACATGTAAATAATCAGTTATATGTGACAATTGAGTGCTTTCATAGCTATATGATGACTACACAGCACTTTTTAATGCATGAACTTCACATATGGTATAAAGGCACAAGGCAGTCTGTTCCAAGGAGTGGGAAAATGTCTGGTGTATTTTTGTACTATTCTTTAGCTTTTCAAACTATGAAATGCTCAAGGAATGCTTTCTAAGTTGTACATGCTTACAGGATTGGTAACCATCCATGGAGCATCTTATTTATGTGGTTGCTGCTTAACTGACAATTATGAGATGATTGATCTTTTGTAATTTGAAAACAGCACACGGGAATGTGAAATGTAGAAGGTATTCCCCAGAGCCTAGTGCAGACTTCATTGTTCCTGCAGATACTACAGTTGCTTTTGGGTAGTGAATAGATTTGAGTCAGACTTTATAACAGGTTATGTGTAATGGTAAACTTATTTTGACTTGTCACAGATATCTGTTAATGGGGTAATTTCTCTTAAGACGTCATGTTTGTATTGCAGTATTATTGCGACCTTGTGTCTCGTGTTTTGTAGCATTCAGCTACTTTGCATCTCATTCATATGGTGCTGGAAAGGCTTTGGAATAGCTTCTATTTTTTGTAGGAATACAAAACCAGCACGTACTGTTTTCAGCCATGTATGGTACAGAAAGTGATTTCTCTTGGAAGGAAAATATTCTGGAACAAGATGTTCTGAACATTCTTTGAAAGTGATACAGAAACAAAACACTCTGAGTCAGTCATAATAGTAAAATCTTTCCTTCTATTCTTCATTCTATAAGCAGAATTGATGAGCAATAATTGGAAAAACTACTTTTTGGTTTTGATGACTTACCAGTCAGGAGTGATTTTTCATGCCTAAAATATGTTGCAGTAACTTTATGGAGCTGCTTATGATTCAAAGCTTGTTTGTCTTTTCCTGTGTATCAGTCTAACCAGAGATCATTCATCCCTACGTAAAAGTAAAGAACTGTGAATAAATTGCTCAGCTTGAAATTCAACATTCTATCTGGACATATATATGTGAATGACTTTTCAGGTGTGGTCCGACAGATTTTTGTGTAAGAAAACCTAAACTCATCAGTACGACTGTGTCCTGGTTTTAGTTCTTCAGTGGAACCTGTTTTCTTGCCCTTTTAGCACTGGGCTTATTTCTTGTGTGAGAAGGGTGAATTGCTATCATTACCTGCCCATGCAAATATCTTTTTTTTTCCCCTCTCTTAAAGCAGCGTTTCCATCTCCATTAACAGCAAAGGAAGGGAGATTGTCAGATCTCCAGGGACCTTAGTGAATGTTTTAGCACAGGAAGCAAGGTACAAGTTGCTTCTGCATCAGGTAGTTTTACCTCCTGCTGGGTCAGATTTGAATGTCAAACACATTAGCTGTGATGTAAAACACGAGGCGCTGAGTGAAGCGAGGGCCTGTGGTATAGGATGACATCCTGGTGCTCCTGACAGCTTCACTTCTCCTTATCGTGGGGTGCAGAAAAGAGGTATCCTCGAACACGCTATTTGCATAAGAATGACAGGATGTGATAGGACAAATGAAGATGAATGGGATGCTGTGCTGTCAGCGTTGCCCTTTGTCTCGAGATTGATGATGTTCCGCATTGTGTCTGCATTCATGGGCTTCAGTGTAGTTAAAGCAAGAAACTGTCCTGGTACCTTGAATACTGAAGAGCTGAATCTTTCCCTTGGCTCCTCATTTCCAAGCATCCTGCTCGTTGGCATAAAAACATGTATTCTTCATGTTGTGCCAGTGCAGAGGATTTTTTTCTGCCTCCTTTTGTGTTTTTATTTTGCTTTAAAAACTTTCAGCTCTTCAGTCTTCCTCCTTACTGTCTTCGTCTTTCACCTCCTCTTCCATCACCTGCAAATTTTGCTGCTCCTTATGTAAGATCTGTTAACTTCATTTTATTAACTACAGGGTTTGAATTCAGCTTATTCAGTTTTAGAACCATTTGGATAACACTGAGTTTTCTGTTCTAGTTACGTGAACAAAATAAAACAGAACTGCAGCTGATACTCTTCCTAGCAACTGCCAAGCATCAGGAAAGGGAATAAAAATCCCTTCCCCCATGGTTCAGTTGAATTTCAAGGAGTCTTTTGGGCAGAGAAGTCAAGCAAGAGTTTATCAGATTGATCTGCCCCTGAAAATGTTGTAGTTATGGGACAATCTTAAAGTGACTTGTTTTGATGAAAATAAAAAATGCATGATAGAACCATTTGGCAGAATCAGTAAAGAAATTATAATTTCTTGCCTGCAGCAAAAGTAAATAATCTTTCTTCTTTTTAAACATCAAAGTTTGGTCTTTCCGAAGGCTTGTGGAAGAAATTCAGATATTTAAGTTACAGTTTTACAGGTTAATAGGAATAGGAAAGGATCTTGCACATTTATTCGTTATTGCCTGGAAATGTGTGTGCTGTTATAAAGCAGGTGATGCTACAAGCATGTTAGCAGTCAGATGCAGGGGCACAAACTTCATTAACATGTAATACAGATTTCCTGATTTATATAGTTGCCTATTTGTGATTTTCATTTTGCACAGATATATCTTGCAGACAGCTTTAACCTGGTGGGATTTCCATTTTCCCAAATATGGTGTAGGACTGCAGAGTTGGAAGCCACATAATCCATCAGTCATGTGTCTTGCAGTGATATGATATGAGCATAGTTGCAGGCAGGAAAGGGGGATGTCTCTGGCTGTCCTTTCTCAACACTGCTTCTGTGCAGATTTCATCCAGATTTGGGGGACAAGGAACCCAAAACTGGCTGCTTTTAAGGAGGAAATGATGCAAGGACACTTCTTGTATCATGAGGACAGAACAGGTGGGAAAATGTTTCAGAGTGGGAATAAAAGTATGGGAATGCAATCACAATATCTCTCCACACTGCTGAACCAGTAATTGTTTTTTACTCTAAATGCTGAAATGCCTTTCTGCTTGTCAAAGGACACTCCTCATATTCTTACAAAACCCTGGGATTAAAAATGGAGAGTGAGACTTTGTGGGTCGCCTTTTCAGTCAGCCGGCACCTAGGGTACTTACATCATCTTGGCCAGGTGCAAGTGTGGTTCTTTGAAATAACAGAAGATGTGGGATTTCTTTTGAAGACAAGATTGTTCTGGAGCATATAATAAATTTTCAGAAAATGAAGCTTTAGGGAAAAATGGTATCAAACTACATGCCATTGAAAAGAGGATCTGATACTCTAAAATAGTTTCACAATTTTGGCACCATCACATTTTCAATCAATTGATTTCCTCTGGTATGTGTTAGAGTTTTTACTCTTCATTTTCTTAAACCTGCTACTCTTGACTGGGGCAAAGAGGTGCTCTGGAAAGTAGCTGTTTCTCAGAGGTTTATTGATGTCAGATCTTTACAGTTTAGGAGCTTAATAAGTTTATATTTTAAAAAAAAGCAAAAAAGTGAATGGAATTACTTAAAAATCATCACACATTCTTTTCACCTGCCAAACTGAAATGGCCGAATAGAGACATGGGTGATGAGCAGTGTTGTTTGCTGACCAAGACTTCCAAATTGATGATCTGAGGCTGGATTGCATAGTGAATCCATAATCCCTAAAGAGCCTGACCACCCTTAGAATGCAGAGGTAGTTTTGGGATTCATGTACATACGCCTAAATTTATTTTTAAGTCAAGAATTAGGTTTTAAGATTCACCTGAATCTCCCTTCCCTCCCCCAACCTCCTTCCTCACAGACGAAAACTTTGTTTTCTCATGAGTACAGCAAATAAAATATTTCCAGGTGTGCAAAAGTGATTTTTGTTTCCAACTATTCGATTGTCAGAGTATGTAGAGCTGAGCAGTAAATCAGCCTTAAGGCTGCTGTGCTTTTAAAAAACAAAATCTCAGTGGTGACAGCTGAAGAGCACAGTGACTTTTTCACTCAAGATTTATTAGTTGCCTGAAAAGAAAGGTTGGAGGGAAAACTTGCTGGGCTGCATATTTTCTCCTTTAGCAGATAAACTGTAGGGCCAGGGTAAGTTGGATTTGTTTTGTCTGTGAAAACGTATATCCAAACAATATATGTAAGAATATAATAGATTTACTTCAAATGGAACAGAAAAGTCAATATACCTGCTCTTATTCTTTACAGTGGGAAGCATTCCTTACGTCGATTCGTGTGTTTTAGAATCACTAATATTTCATAAACTTCTCTGCAGCACATGCCAGAAGAATTACTTGACGGCATCAAAGAGTGTTTATTTAATCTGGAAAAATACAAAGATGGAAAGGTAAAGGCCAAACTTTTGCCTTTTAAAGTCCTGGTGAAGAACACTGTATTAGAAAGCCATCAAATTATCAACAAAATGGGAAATTGGAAAGGCTGTGATTTCATTGGGTAAATACCATCCCTCCCATGAGTCTGTAACTATAATATCAAGTGGGGTTTGGGGTGGTTTTCTGTTTTGTTGCCTTTGTGTGCGTCTTTTTTAACAGCGACTTGTCAATGACATTGTATTTCTAAGGCAACGTGGGAACATATGGGAGTGAAATGAATCATGCCTCTCAAAATGAGGTGCATGTGAGCAGTATGTGTGGACTGGATGTAAATTCTTAAATATTGGGTTAGGTCAACTCTGTTCTTCATGTGGGTTTAGTGACCATGCAAACAACTTCATCTAGAGAAGTAACACTAATTTTATGACTAAGTTTAGTGTACCTGTACTGCAGCCTTGATTGCCTAAAATATGTGTGTGCTTAGAAGGGTTTGGGTTTTCACTTCCTACTTGAATTACACGGTCTGTGTGGTAACAAAACTCTTCCTTGCAAATCCTTTCAGTCCACTCTTCCCACTTTGTTGTCAGTGTTTGGGCTGTGCAGTGGAGGGACATAGATGAGTATCTCCCCAGAGACATGTGGCTTGTCTGTGTTCCCAGGGAAGCATCCCTGGGAGCTGTCAAGGCCGTGGTGGCTTGAAACTGGGGATAACTGGGCTTTCTGGCAGAGAAGCAAAACCCAGCAGGGCATATTCCACAGTCAGGCAGTTGGATGGCATGAGTCTTACTGTATTTAACAAGCTTCATTAGGATAGTGATAACACATCAGGAAGAGACATTCCAAACAGTCTTGGTTTTTAAATATTTATGGGAGTGATGCTGAAAAGGATGTAAGTGGAGTGCTGTGAGCTACAGAGGCTCGAGGAAGGGCTGCAATTATGGTACCTGGGCTGTGGCCATGGACACATTTAGGGCTTGCTTTGTACTTGGTCTTCTGCCCAGCTTTCCTCTTTGTGGATGCAAAATGCAGGGTATGTGTGTAGTTTCTTTGTGTACACTATATTAAAACAGCATTTATAGAAGATGTTGTGTTTGCCGAGCACCCATGAGTTAAGAACTGCCACGGGTAAGACTGTATGTGTACAGTCTTAATTAATTTGCCTTTGTGCCTCATAATGCAGTCTTTATTTACATTAATTAAAGTGGTAAGCATTGTGCATGATTAATTGCATTAATTTAGAAAATTATTTTTGCAAGTCATTATGATCTCCTCTAATTACTTTAATGCTTCACATTTCCTTGCTTTTGAGGGCTTTGATTTGCTGTTTAAAATCAGATGAACAATTGCTTCTTTCTGAGAGTAATCAGACTCCATTGTTTAGTGTCCTATTGAGATTTTCATGGTTATCAGCAGTACAGGACCCTCTAGGTTGACCATAGAAAACTTGTTTGTTTGAAATAGGTGGTAAATTGACAACTTTGATTTTTTTTTATTTTTTTGGTGCGGTCTACTGTCCAAGAATGGGGCATTTGTGTGTTATCCAGGATCCAGCATGGACTGCAGACTCCTTGAGCCTTAGTGGGTTTAGTCTTTGAGTGAGCAGAACTTGGAAAATGTATCTGCAAACCATTGAGAAACCTCACAAAGCTTTTTCAAATGGAGATGTTTCAAGTCCTTCTAATGCGGTCAGGTCTCAAGGCCTCTCTCCAAAGGTTAGGGTGAAATAGTTTTATTTTTATTAATTTTTAAAAATTGTAAATAAAGGGACACGTTTCCTGGTCTCCTTCTGGTGCAACAGCTGAACTGTTTTGACTGGAACCTTACAGAACAACTCAGTGGAAGGCAGCCAGCCAGCTTGGAAAGGACAAGAAGGACAAAACTTGGAAGAGCATCAGCTACTAAAGGGATTATTTTATAATATAAAATGTTGAGTGACTTCTATATTAGCTGGTAATACTTATCTCTCCCCTAACAGGGTGAAGCTGTTCCAGTAAAAAGGGAATTTGTGGCAAAATAGGAGGTCCAGCATTTACATGTTACTGGTTTAGTGCTGGTCAGAATGAAGGGAAGCTTAGGAGGACAAGGTGGCCAGTGAATGGTTTTGTTATTTGGTTGTACACTTCAAGGTGGTGACCTTTTCGCTTTTAGTTTTAGGTAACCTCTGAACCTCAGAGCCTTATAATGAGCAAGTTGAAATATGATCAAACTGACATTAGTGACAGACTCCAAAGAGCTGCTGGATGTAAGGATTAACTGATAGGCGTTTGTTTCTCAGTAAGGATATTAGTCATCTTTTGCTTAAGGTTGTTTATGGATATTAGATGCCATCATGAGTCCTTTCAGTTGGTTAGGACTACTTTTTTCCTTGTGAAATTTCTGTGGGGAGAAAGAAAAGTAGGACATCATAGGCAGAATTCCCTGGCAATGGTTGGCAGGACTTGGCAGTTCTGGAAATCAGAAGTCACTGTTTCTTTTGAGGGTTATGTCTTTTAGATGTTCTTATTTTATTGAGGAATTTAATTAAAGAGGGTGTAGCTACTTCTTCCTTTTTTTTAAATGTGAATGTATTCCCTCCATGGCAAATTAAGCTCTGTGCTACAGAGAAGCACATAGCAGGTATATGTGCTTTGAACGTTTTTTGTAACAATATTCTGATTGCTTTTACAACATCTTCTTGAATTAACTCAGTCAGGTGCTGGAAAAGATGTTTTGGGGAATTGCCCTTTTGTGTTGGTGATCATGTGATACTGTTCTATGCAGAATGAAAAGTGAGTCTGCTGTTCCTAAACAGAAACTGTTTTATGCCTCTGATCATCCTCCCTGCCCTCCTCTGAACCTTTTCCAGATCTATTGCATCATTTCCGAGAGAAGGCGACCAGGACCGTGCACAGCATCCAAGGTGTGGGTGCAGCATGTGTTTGTATGGATGCAGGAAGTTTTCTGGTTTGACCTTTACTCTGTTATTAGTGATTCTGAATTTTTAACGTTTGAATTGCTTTTTTGACTGCTGCCAAGAACTGAGCTAGAGTTTTCATCACTGTCTATTAAAACTAGAAGTGGTAATGATTCATCTCGCAGCACATCCGTTTATATATGAAGAGAAGATTAAATTTCCCATGTTCATTGCCTTCTGTTTACTTATATTGAACATGATCCAATTGCTAAGTCTCCTGAGAGTCTTGGACAGTTCCTTTACCCTCAGTCCTTTACCCTGTTGCTTTGATTAACTGTATCATTAGAAATTATGGCTCCTATATGATAACATTTCTTTGGTATTAGACCTTAGAAAGGAGATGTAAATTTTATACAGGAAAAATAGATGTGATGAAGGGGATCTGTACTGTGTCACAATAGAGAGGTAACAGGAAAGGCCTCTTTCCTTTAGATACATGCTGCTATCTACAGACAGATCCTGACAAGCACAGATGGACTTGTACAGAGTCCAACAGAGGGACAAGAGATAAAGCATCACAATATAATGATCTTGAGCGAGTTTGTGTTCCTTTGCACTGCTGTGCGTTGGTTCTGGAAAGAAAAGGGAGAAGAAGAACAAGAAGCGTGGCAATGATTTTGATATGTCAGAAGTGACGGTGATAGGTGAGCTGCAGGTCCTGGTGTTGATATTTCTGTCAAGTTAAGTGCTGTGGCTAAGAATGGAAGGCAGCAGCACACGCAGAAAAGTGCAGAGTGCCTGCCCAGTCTGGGGGAAAACACACACCTGACACTGGTACAGAAAATGGAAGGATCACAGAGTCGGGTCTTGTAGATGGAGAGAGTGTGCTCCAGTCTGCAAAGAGCTCAGCTCTGTTTCAGAGGTTGTTTTTCCTAGCAGTGAATATTTTCTGCAGAAGTCACCGAACAAGAAGAGGCGGCGTTAGCTGGTTTGCAAGGCAAGTCTTATTCCATTACTTAACAGGGAGGCACGTGAGCTATGTAAGCAAGAACACACGCCAGGGTGTGTGTGCTCATCAGTCAACATGTGAGGTGTGTGTAATTGGCAAACGCACACCTTGGAACATGTTCCTGCACCTATAAAACCGCCATTTGTTTTAGTCTTATTAAGGAATGTAAATACCCAGGGCTAGCTTACAAAATTCTCTTTTTTATATATAAAATTGAAACACTGTTCTTTCATGCATTTAATACTGAAGTGTGTTAAAGTCTTTAAATACCTGTTTTAGTGATGAAGTTTGATCTGATACCTGAGGTTCTCTACTGTGTTCATGCACTAGCAGTGCCATTTGAGTGGGTGTGAGGAAATGTAACTAATTTCATCCCTGATTTCCCCAATGATTACTGATTTCATCTTAGATTTCCCCATTGATTCCTATTCCTTGTGCTCCTCTGAGCTTGTACACCTGCACTTAGAAACAATGCATTTCCATGGGGAGCTGGAATGCAAGCCCTATTCTTCACCTGGAAACATTGGCTAGAGAGGATATTACTCTTAAATAATGGTTTGATTCTGTTCACCAGCAGGGACATATTTTATGATACTGTTTCAGCTGTCTGCCTGCTCTCCAGAAAACGTGTTGTCAAGGGATGGAAGAGTGCAGAGAATGAGTGTGATGTGGAAGTAGATTGTGCTTCTCGCTGCAATTACGGCTGGTGTGCTACCTATAGAAGCCTGACACCATCTTACTGGTCTGTCAGTCTCTCCTTTGTGCATCATGGGAACAAAGTGAAATAGGTGTAATCGCTGTAGGCACTGTAATTGAGGATTTAGGCGTGGTTCTGTCCTTGCTTCTCGAGAAAATTACTGATCAACATTCACAGAGGACAAAATTCTTCCCTCTACTATGGCTGCACAACCCCACTGGGTCTGAAGAGATTTGAGAGTTATGGCTGAAAGGAAGTCTTGTGCTTCCTCTTTTTGAGTTACTTTTACTTTTAACTTAATTTTATTTCTAGTGGACAGAGCAAGGAAAGGAAAGAAGGTCCTAGGCCATGTGCAGGATTTGTACAAGACTGGTTGTGTAGAGAGTAGGACTCTGTCCTGTCTTTGTTTTCCGTGTGAAAATAGAGTATGTTTCACAGAAGATGCCACATCACAAATAAATAAACTCTTTAAGCACAACTCCTTTTCCACAACAAAGGCATATTTTGATGTGATCTGCCAAGCAATGCTGTGACAGAACACAAATAATGAGAGCTCTTGGAAAAGGAAAAATATTAATTGGAACCATTAACCTTCTGAGACACTGAATAAGTTTTGAAATAAATGTTTTTAATTAGTACTGTTCTAAGAGAATGCAACTTGTGGTTGGATTCAGAATTGTCAGAATTTGTGTACCTGGCGTGCCACCTGAAGTTTTGGGCTTGTAGAAAAATCCAAACTCATTATTCAAATGACAGCCTGGTTTGTTTTGGTTTTTTGTTTTTCTTCTGTGGTAAGTTTTCCATGGGTTTACATTTTATTCATGTGGATCTTATTCTCATAAAAATACTGATACAAAAGATCTTAAACTGGAACTCCTTCAGTCCACACTCAAACCTTTACAACTGTTTTCCCATAAGATGAAGAATGCATTTTTTTCCAGCACTGGAATAATTTCTGTATAAGCTTTACTGTGAAGCTCAGCATATATGCGAATGTTTGCAGAACTGGAATTATAGGAACTAGGAAAAGGTGACTAAATTCACTATCTGATTAGGCAAAAATACCATGGACACATACCATGGTCACAAACTGGGCTGAAACAATTGTCTTTCTGGCAATTCCGAACCCTTTGGGTTTTAACATTGTCAGCCTATATACATATAACACATATTTAATAGAAAATCACTTTATTTTTCTACTTTTCTCATAGAATAATGGAGTGAAGGAAATACAGATTTGCTGAGGGGGAAAATTGAGAAAAAAACCTGTGGGATATAAGAGCTCTCTTGCCTCACCAAAAATGAGGGAGAGTGAAAGTAAACCCGGTACTTTCTCAGCCAGATGGTGCTGGTGCCCTGAGATGATATATTGTAGACACCTACACAAGGTAAAGCTGTTTTTGCCAAGCCAGCTATTCTTGTATGGAACATGAGTGTGATTCTGTTGCTGCTTCAGATTCTGATCTGTAGTGGTGTGTGTCTAAATACTGGCTTGTACTGATAAAAGCATTCTTGGTTAGAAGAAAAACACTTTGAAGCCCTGATTTCATCCACAGTATGATCTATTCCAAAGAGGTGATTGGTGCAACTGCATTCACATCTTGATTCCATCATTTCAGCATCAGCAACACGTTCAGCCTATGATGTGTTGTCTTGAAGGAAAGAAAACAACAAAAGTGATGGTCATGAAAGTGAATTTGGTTTCTTTTGTGTGTGTCTTTGAGAGAAAATGAAACAAAGATTTTACATAACATCAAATATTTTTGTGGCAAAATGAATTGTTGTGATGTTCTTCCTTGTGGAGAACTATAAAGGTAGTCTATTGCTATTTTGTTTTCCTTTGTTCTTCAGTAGTTGCTTCAGCTGTGCTTCTTCCCTTTCCTTTAGGGAGTGGCTGTTGTACCTGATTCTCTGTTTCTTACTGTGGCAATGGCCCTGTGCATTTCATGCTTTTCTTTCAATAGTCATTCATGCATGTGAAATTATTACACTTATTACATGTGTTTGCTTATCTGAAAGTTAGCTAAAGGATGCTTAATATCTGGACACTTGGTCTAATTTTATTTCTGTAAATATGGATAACTCTTATTCTCTAATTTCTTTGTTACTGTGAACTGCAAGAAGAGACATTGAACGCTTTGAAAGCTTTATGCACATGTTTTTAAATGACTCTTCGGGTTCCCAAAACATGGGATCAGCAGATGGCAGTCAAACCAAAGTTCCATCTGTTAGTTACTGCGGAGATTTCCGAAGACCATGCCCGTAGGAGAAAGCAGTAAGAGAGACCGTGTTGTGAGAGAGAGACTGAGCTGTGTCAGAAGAGATGTTCTTACACATTTGTCACTAGATAGAGGTTTGTCAGACCTTAGAAAAGAGGAGGTTTGATTTCTGTCTGTCTGGGATTTCCATATGGTGTTTGTTTCACATCTTTGGACTTGGGAAGCTCTTGAATTTTTTTGACTGCATCTGTGGGTGTTTTGAAAAGAGCAAAGTGGTGTTTGTTGTCTCGCTTGACAACAGTTCTAGAAATCTGTCTATTTAAAAAGGTTTTCTTGGGTGAAGAAAAGAGCTTTGATTTTATACCTGGAGTGTCTGTCTCCCTGTGGAGTAATGCTTTTTATTAATCAGTTGGGGATTTTTAGTGAAAAAATACATATCTCTAATTCATGGTTATTAATGCTTATAAAGAAACAAAGTTTTTTGCTAATTTTTTACTTGTAGTTTAATAATTTTCTTGTAGAATATGAACAAAATGGCTGAAGACTTATTCAGTATTATATAGTCTTTTTCTTTACATCCTGTTCTAAATAGTTATGACACTTGTACACAACCATTTAGAATACCAGTACATCTGTATTTAATGGTTGATGGAGTAGTTTCCTGAAGCTACACCTTCCAAATGACACAGTTGTTCCAAGGCTTAGTTGCTGAAAGCGTGAGAACTGAAAGGAGTTGCAAAGTTCAAAGTAACATTAAGTGTTTATTGCACTGTTATTTTCATATTTTTCTTTTTTCACTTCACAACATGTCATTGAATTTCAATTTGTACTTTTTCTCATTTATATTGCAAATTCTGTCCTCTGTTTTGTTCTCTCTACTATTTGGAGGGGACGGGGGG